>PITA01006219.1:0-87862 GCA_004023965.1 Spilogale gracilis
GTATTTGGCTTTTTCCAGATCTGTCCAGCTCTCACGGCCCTCCCCTCAGTTACTCTCACCCCACCTTGACTCCCTGGCCACTGCCTTAGACCTCCACTCCACACTACCCATTGTGAAGCACAGAAGGACAGACAGGGTCACCAGGCCCACCAACCCTAACTCATTTTCCAGATCTGTGTTAAGTAGCTGCACCCTTCTCCCAGAAGGGCAGAACACAGAGGTAGTAGGTTACAGAGACTTTATTGACTGTTTTGATGCCTCTACCTGATTCTTAAAATGACTTGTCCAGGTTAGAGTCACAAAGTGCAGGCTGGCGAGATCTCTGCGAAGCCTGCCTCGTGCATAGCCATGACTCGTTAGCCAAAGTGAAGATGATCCAGATGGAACTGCCAAGCATTGGACCCAGGCTTCTTGAAATAGGAAATAGAGCCACCAGGGAGGAGAGGAGGGAGGAACCGGTCTGGTCACCCCTCCCAGACGTGAAGGCCGCCCTCTCACCCCAGTATGAGGAACAAACATGCTTTGCTCCTGGGTTAAGTCAGCCTAGACCAATCTTTGTATTGGCCAGGGAATCCTCCCCAGCAGCCACACTCCATCCACCCCCCACCCCTCATCCTGCCTTCTAGGGAGAGGCATTGCTGTCCTGTTCCCTAAATTTCTTCTTCATAAAGATACCTAGAGCTGCAACAAAAACCCTAGATTTGGGGGGGGGGGCTCTCAGAGTAAGAAAGAGGTGTTACCCTGGGCAGAGGGAGAAGCTGTTGGTATCCCGCCTCAGTGAAAATGCTTATGGTCCCCCAGGACGTTGGTTCCCCCAGCAACAGAGGTCACCCCACGTTCCACTGTCCAGTCCCCATCCCAGAGACCTAGGTGAAGGTTAGACTCACCCTGACTCTCTGAACACACAGCCTTGGGCTTCTCTTTCTCACCATTGACCCCTCCCCCTTCACCTCTGCCCTGGGTGGATCCAGCCTCCTTGTATGTGCATTTCATGTCAGTACTGTTCCTTCCCAGGGTCTTAGCTTTACTGTGCACCGGAAAACCCAACAGCCAAAGCCTAGAGCTGACCCCAGACACATCCTTTCCTCTGGCCCTGTGCTCCCGTGGATCTGCGCAGACCAGACTCTCTTCCCTTTCCCCCTCCGGACCCGTCAGGTGAACGCAGCCTTTCTAGCCTGGCTCACTCCCCCGATCCCCATATCCTCCTTAGCTTCTGAATTTGCCTTGCAAGGACGTGACCTACAGGTGGAAAGGAGGAGGTCACCTCGGGACGAGGCCCCGGGGATTGGGTGTCAGAGTTTGGGCACCCAGAGCCCAGTCCCCAAGTCCGCCAGCACTGGCTATAATTAGTCGGGTGGGGCCATTGACCTGGTTGAGGGGCAAGTTCCTTCTGCCACACAGTCAGAAGCTGAGAAGGCTCAAGTGAGAGGCAGGAGCAACGCTGGTGTCTTGGGAGGGTGACTATTGGGATGGATGGGGGCAAGCCGGGCGGGATACGCTCCGGATACTGAATCCCTACCCAGGCTCTTTGCACGCTTCGCTAAGCTTCGTGAATCCCAGAGTTGGGCAGTATAGCCTAGCTGCTCCAGCCTTGGGATGAGGGTGGGGAGTGGGGCTTGAAGTAGGGAGAGGGGCTGCCATGCTGCAGGGCTGGAGGCAGGGGTTCCTCTGGCCTCTCTGGGTCCAGCCCTGAACCCCTCTTTTCCCTCTGTTCACCTGCTGCGAAACAGCGAACCTGACCATGAGCGTCTCGGACTCTACACATCATCCTTCCGACCCCGGGAGCGTCTCTGTTCCTGCCCAGAAGGACCACCTCGGCCTCCCTTTACCCGACCAGAGAACCCCTTCCTGGCCTCCTTCCCCGGATGAGGATCCTGGTTTGCCCCCCTTTCCTCTGGAAGAGCCTGTCCCCAGGCCTTTGGCCCCAGGGAGCCTTCCATCTCCAGCCTTGTCCCTAGAGGAAGAAGAGGAGGAAGAGACTGAAGACAAAGACGTGGAGCCGGAGGGACTGCTCAGCGAGGAGCATCCGAGCCAGTTTTTTGCTGAGGCACAGCGGCTCCGGGAACAGAGGTTGTTGCTGGACGAAGAGGTGTCAGTTGCGGGCCAAGTATATGGGGTGCATCGGGTTATCTTGGCTGCGATTAGCAGCCTCTTCCGAGACAGGCTGCTCAGCGGCAGGGGTCCACGACCGCCCCTCAGCCTCGACGTGGCCACTAGGGCCTGGGAAGCCGTGCTGACCTTTGCCTATGAGGGGTTCCTGGGCCCAGCCCCGTGGGGAGATGTGCTGGTCGTGGCGGAGGCTCTGGGAGCACCCCGGGTGAAGGCTGCAGCCCAGTGGGGATGCCAGGGGGCTGGAAGCCCCAGGGAAGATGAAAAGGCGGCCAGCCAGGCAGAGGAACTGAGGGAAAACCTGCGTAGCATTGAGCTCCTATACAAAGAAGGCATCGGGTGTGACCTGGAGCTGGAGGCCAGCGGCTGTCGGCTGCAGGGTGAGGACCTGCATGGCATTACATTACTGCAGGTGCAAATATGCATGTGCAATGCATTTGATCCCTACCACAGTGGTTTTGATCCACTCTGCAGTCAGAATTTCCCTGGGGGTGGCCTTTGGTGCTTTTTCTGACCCACTGAGAGTGAGGCATGCGCAGCTGAGTTGTTTTCCTGGGAGCCCTGACAGATTTAAGATGACCCTTCAACGTGTGGCTCTCCCTGTGCCCAGTAACACGGAATTTCCAGCCAGCTGGCTGATGTTAGGAGTATAGTCAAAGCCAGGAGAACAAGCAGAAAGTGATTGACTCAAACAGGGATTAACCAAAGGCCCTTCTTGGCATCTTCTATTTAGGACACAGGACAGCCAGAGGAATATGGTGGAAAAACTTACTGTGTGTCTTTTCATCTAAGTGTGCTGGACACTGTGGTAGATACGGGTCCTACAGCTGACAACAAGGTCTGGTTTTGTTTTGCCACAATCTTAAGACTACCAGGACAGGCACTTTGAAGTTAATTGTGCTCATCACCAGGAAAGCAAAGGAGGATTGAATAAGTTGAGTATTATTCAGATTTTACTACCTCACTAGCTTCGTGAGGTACTGGGATCCAGTATTTTTTACACACGTCATCTCTTTTCATTCTCATTGAAAACTAGTGAAGTAGGTACCGTAATCCCTAGGTACAGGGGGAGAGTGGTAAACTCAGATGTTAACTGGTAAGAAACAGCATCTAAGCCAATATTCATTAGCCCAGTGTGCCTTCAGTAGGCCATACATTCCCTCCCATGCAACCAAACCAAAGACACAAAGGATCTGACAAATGGGAGTCGGAATGCAGACACATACAAATTTAAAATAAAAAGGTACTCATTCAGAGATTATCAGCTTTTGTACTTTACTGATAAAGGGACTAGACTTAAAGACATGTCCAAATCACAAAGCTACTGCTCATTAAAATGGAACCCAAAGTGCTTCTGGGACTCCCAGAGGAAAAAGCATCTTGTCTTAGCTTGGACTGCTTTAACAAAAATACTAGAGACTGGGTGGCTTGACAACAGAAACTTACTTCTTACAGTTCTGGAGCCTGGAAGTCCAAGATCAGGGTGACCCTATGGTCAGGTTCTGGTTAGGACTCTCTTTCCGGTTTGCAGAGGGCCACCTTCTCACTGTATCCCCACTTGGTGGAGGGAGAGGTCATCTTGCCACTGTCTCTTCATATAAGGGCTGTAATCCCATTCACGAGAGTTCCACTCCCTTACCTAATTACTTGCCAAAGGCCCCACTTACAGATATCACCACACTGGGGACTATGGCTTCAACATATGATTTGAGGGGAGATTCAATCCATAAAAGGTTTCTAATGTGTTTGTTATCATTTCTAATAGTGGTAGATAGAGGGGGGATTTACAATTTTATAGTTATAAAATTCTCTCTAGGGTTTGGAATTTAAACATACTTATATCCCTGCTTTCATTTTCCTAAGAAACATTCCAACTTAATGGTGGAAACCTGCCATGTACAATTCTAGGGAATAATGATTAATAGGAGGGAGAATACAAGTGGCTGTGACCCTTTCCCGGTGGCCTTGAGCTACAGGTTGGTTGATTATATGGGAACTGAAATGGCTTACCTGCTTTGAGGAATGCAGATTTTCTCAGGCAGTATGTATTTGAACGCTGTCACTGATAATCATGTCTTGGGAAGCACCAAGGCACTACCGACTGCTTCAAAAGACAGTGGAAAGCCACATCAACATCACCTGTCCTTTGAGAGAGGCCAGTGTGCCACAGTTGGTCAGAGCAGCTGGAGGTTCGTAGGCTTCCCTGGAAGTTCGGCCCTGTGACCTGTCTAGGAGGACTTCCAGCAGCATTTCTACCTTTTTTGTTATGAAGCACTTCAAACACATAGCAAATTCAGAAAATACTAATATGAACACTCAAACACCCATCTCCCAGACTTGACAGTTAATATTTTTATGATATTTGTTCCATCTTTTTATTTTATCTATCACCAAAGTTTTTTTTTTTTTTTTTAAGATTTTATTTATTTGACAGAGAGAAACACAGCTAGAGAGGGAACACAAGCAGGGGGAGTGAGAGAGGAAGAAGCAGGGTTCCTGCCCAGCAGGGAGCCCGATGTGGGACTCCATCCTGGGTCTCCGGGACCATAACCTGAGCTGAAGGCAGTCGCTCAACCAACTGAGCCACCCAGGTGCCCCTATCACCGAAGTTTAAAGTAAATCTGTGACATTTTCTTGACAAGTACTTGGGTCTGTCTCTTTAAAAGAAGACATTACCAAAATACCTTCCTCATGTCTAACAAAATGAACAATAATTCCTTAATATTACCTAGTCTGCGTTGAAATTTTCCCACATTTCCAAAAAATGTCTTTTAGAGCTGGTTCATTCAACCTAGGACCTACTCAAGGACTACGCTGTGTTCAGATACATATCTCTTATGCTTCCTTTTCTTTTGTATGGTCCTCTCTCTTTCTCCCTTTTGATGATGACTTAGTTGAAGAAACAATATTACTTATCTTATAGAATGCTCCACTTTCTAGGGGCACCTGGGTGGCTCAGTTGGTTAAGTGACTGCCTTTGGCTCAGGTCATGATCCTGGAGACCCGGGATCGAGTCCCACATCAGGCTCCCTGCTCGTCAGGAGGCCTGCTTCTCCCTCTCCCACTCCCCTTGCTTGTGTTCCCTCTCTGGCTGTGTTTCTCTCTGTCAAATAAATAAAATTAAAAAAAAAAAAAGAATGTTCCACTTTCTAGATGTGTGTGTGTTTTCTGTCGTGGTTTTAACTTGTTTCTTTAGCCTTTCAGTTTCCCATAAATTTGAATTGAGAGCTAAAGTTTCAGTTACGTGTAAACCTCCATGTATTTTTGTCGGAATATTCCATACTACATGCCAGATAACTTAAACTGAGTTGCATTAGGAAATATGTGAATTTAGTGATTTAGTAGCGTTGGTTAACCGGGTAGTTTCAGTGTCATAAGGGCCATGCAGACAGGAAAGATACTGAATACAGGTGTGCTCCTTGCAGCCTGACATCAGCACTATTGGGTGGTGAAGATCGGCTCAGACAGCCGTGGAATAGAAAATAAATCACTTCCTTTCTGTAGGACTCAGTTTCCTTCTCTTAAAAGGAGCAATTGAACTGGATGATTTTGGATGCTTCCAGTTTAAAGTGTCACAGTTCCATGAGTTGTACTGAGATGGACAGGAGGTGTGAAGGGAAAAGCTGCACATGGGAAATCTTAAGCAGGAGATGGCAGTTAGAGGAGGTTAGGTCACAGCCATTCCTGAGTGTGGTACCATTTTCTAAGTAAAATTGGACTGACAGAATGGCTGAAGCCAGTGGCTTTTAGGATGGTAAAGGAAAGAACTTTATTTTGTGTATGATAGAGACCCATATAAATTGCACATTGGTCTTTGCAGTTTCCTTTTTGCCCCCTTTTAGCAAATGCTGTCTATAGCATCTAATCCACTTGATCCATCAAGGCTCTTTTTCTTATCGACCTGGATCAAAAAAACTAAAGCAAACTAAAGCAATGTTTATCACAGTGTGTTCAGGCCACTAACATGAGAACCATGCAGGGTGCTTAAGAATGTTAAGATACAAATTTCTGGGCACCTGGGTGGCTCAGTGGATTAAAGCCTCTGCCTTCAGCTCAGGTCATGATCTCAGGGTCCTGGGATCGAGGCCCGCATCGGGCTCTCTGCTCAGCAGGGAGCCTGCTTCCTCCTCTCTCTCTGCCTGCCTCTCTGCCTACTTGTGATCTCTCTCTCTGTCAAATAAATAAATCTTAAAAAAAAAAAAAAAGATACAAATTTCTAGGTCTCCATCCAGACCTACTGAATCAGAATCTTTGGGGGTGGGTCCCTGAGTCCTGCATTTTAACAAGCACCTCGTGTTATTCTGTTGCACACCACAGCTTGGCCTGTGGTCTTGGGTGGTGGGCCCAAGTTAGGGGTGTGAAACTGGGATTGTACCTAGCAATTTGCAATATTCTGGACTCCCCTCTGCTTCTCCTTCTTGCAGTGCACCGAGCAGCCCTGGCCTGTGGCAGTGAGTTCTTTGGCGCCATGCTCCTGAGTGGGATGAAGGAATCCCAGGGCACAGAGGTATCTCTGCACACCATCTCTGCCCAGGACCTGAGACTCCTTGTCTCTTTTGCCTACTCTGGTGCTGTGCGGGCAAGGTGGCGAGGACTACTGAGAGCTGCCCAGGCTGCTCTGCAGTACCAGAGCTCTTCTTGCCTTGCTCTGTGCCAGAGAGCCCTGGCACGGGGCCTTAGCCCTGCACGTTGCCTGGCCTTGCTCCCCATAGCTGAAGCTCCAGGGTTAGAGAGGCTCTGGAGCAAAGCCCGTCACTACCTCCTCACCCACCTGCCTGCCGTAGCTTTGTGCCCCACTTTCCCTGCTTTACCATCTGCCTGCCTGGCTGAGCTCCTGGATAGCGATGAACTACACGTGCAAGAGGAGTTCGAGGCCTTCATGGCCGCGTGGCGTTGGTTAGCTGCCAACCCCGACATCCAGGAGTCAGAGGCCAAGGCCCTGCTTCGATGTGTTCGCTTTGGCCGCATGTCCACCAGGGAGCTGCGGAGAGTACGGGCAGCTGGGCTGCCTCCACCCCTGCCTCCAGACTTGCTGCATCAGCTCCTGTTGGAGGCTGTGGTTCCGGGTCAAGAGAGGCGGAGGGAGCCTGACCAGGCACTGGTAGTGATTGGCGGGGATGGGCTCCGATCAGACATGGCCAGAAGACAGCCATCCCGAGGAGTGTGGTGGGCCCGGGCCTTCTGCTGTGGCACGGGACTGGTGCGAACCGTGGAGTGGGGAAGGCTCCCTGCCCTGCCTGCCCCGGGGCGCTTCCGACACGGGGCTGCGAGCCTGGCAGGAAGTGAACTCTACGTCTGTGGGGGACAGGATTTCTACAGCCATGCCAACACCCTGGCTTCGACTCTCAGGTATGGGTCCCACAGAAGAGCGGGCCCCAGGGTGGGCAGCAGAGGGAAATGGTTGGCCCAGCCAACCGCAGAGTCCTGGGGTCACTCTTCTCATCTTTCGTTCCACCGTATCCAGGTGGGACCCCAGTCAAGAGGACTGGGAGGAGATGGCGCCTTTGTGCCAGGCTCGGAGCTTATTCCCCCTGGTGGCACTGGATGGACTACTGTATGCCCTGGGCGGCCGGAACGGTGATGTTGCTCTCAACTCTGTGGAGGCCTATGATCCCGAGCTCAACGTCTGGAGGTGAGCAGGGAAGGGGCTGTTTCTAGACATCAGGGAGAGACTAGGGGACTTGGGAAAGAAGCCAAGTAGGAGTGTTGCCTGATCACATGCCCTGTTCTCCCTCAGGTCAGCTCCTGCCCTTCCAGCGCCACGCTATGCCCATGCAGCTGCTGTTTTGGAGGGCCTACTATACGTGAGCGGGGGCTGCAGTGCTGCTGGCCAATACCTGGCCTCTTTGCTGCACTATAACCCCAAGCTGGAGAAGCCAGGAACACTTCTGAGCCCTATGGGCATACCTCGGGCTGGCCATGTCATGACTGCTCTTGGTGGCCGATTGTATGTAGCAGGTGGGCTTGGAGAGACGGGGGACCTACTGAGCTTTGAGGCCTATGAGCCAAAGACTGATAGCTGGACTCATCTGGCACCTTTGCCTTCCCCCCATGTGGGGGCTGCAGGAGCGGCACTGCAGGGGGAGCTCCTGGTGCTGGGGGGCTATAGTCACCGTACTTATGCCCTCTCCCACCTTATCCATGCTTACTGCCCTGGCCTGGGCCGGTGGCTCTGCCTGGGAACTCTGCCGAGGCCTCGGGCTGAGATGCCTGCCTGCATCCTGAAACTGCCCACCGTGCAGCACATAGTTTTGCTTCCCACACGGCACCAAACCAAACCTGCGGGCTGAGTGGGGAAAGGCAGAGTGGCTGGGGGGGGGGCGTGGAGGAAGGGACCAGAAACATGAGAGAAGGACACAGATGATGGGGGGGGAGAGAGGCTTTATTGACGATAGCATTTTATTCCAGTACAGTGTTTCATAACTCACAAACTACTTTCGTATATGTGATCTCCATTGAGCAAAAGGTAGCTCCAGAACTCCCAGAAAAGGCCGTTGGAGAGGGAAGGTAGCTGAATGCCTGGATAAGGGGAGGAGGCCCAGGAGCAGCTCTACATGGTTTAGGGACTCTGACACGATTGATGGTGAGTCAAGTGTATCTGACTGGGAAGAGAGTTAAGAAATTCCAGTAGTCAACGTGTAGAGGCCATGAGAGGCCGGTCAGCAAAATGATGATTCTGACCCATGGATCAAGATGAAAAACATGGAAAGGCCACCCTTGAAAGAGTTTGAAGAGTGTAGGGGAAAGAACTGTAATTGTCATGCTCTTCCCTTTTCCAGTACTTGCTCCTTTCTACTCTCCAATACCTGGGACACCTAAACCCTCCTGGCAATATTCTTTCTCAGGTAACTTGCAGGCTCAGTCTGGTGTTTCCTTGGCCCATACACTGCAGGCTGGCCCTAAGAGCTTCTTGGCAGAAGTCGTTGTCCCTACCTGGCAACCTGGTGCTGCACAGGGGCCTGAGTTGCCCCGGCGATGAGGCCGGCATGCTGCGTGTGGGGAAGAGGAGGAGGCCAAGGCAAAGGAACCAGGCATCTATAGTGGGAAAGGGATGGGATGAGGTTTGAGGGGTGGGGTGGAAGAAGCCAGAAGCTTGACTGGCTTCTTTCCTTCCTTTGGAGTGTATTCAGGGATCAGGAGTGACAACAGGACAGTTGTGGTGTGAGGTCCTAAGTTGTGAGAGGAGGTGTCAGAGTGGAAAAGTGAGAGGAAGAGGATTCAGAAAAGTGGTTTCTCCCCTTTCTTTTCCTTTCCTCTAGAGCTTTTGAGATCCATTTCCCTTTTTTTGGCCTGGCAAAGTTAAGTCAGGTGTTTCCTTTCTCCCTCTTTTCATCCTGCTCTTCCTTCTTTTTTTTTTTTTTCTTTTTTTCTTTTGTCTTCTCCCTTCTCCCACACAGGGAACAGAGAGCTCCTTAGCAGCAGGTAGACTTGTGGGTGGATTTAGGAGTAGGGCCACTTATCTCATCCTCATCGTCCCTTGCTCTTAGAGGTGTGACAGCCCAGATAATGGAATACTGAACTCTGCCCAGGGATGTTTCTGCTAAGGAAGTCATAATCAAATGGGTATAGGTTCAGTTGGATTTTGAAGACTCCTTGGAAACTCACCAGTCAGAGAAAGTGGAGGGCACTCCAGTCAGAGAAAAGAAGCAAGCGGGACATGTAGTGCCCGGTGTCTCTCTAGCAAAGGGGAAGTCAGTATTCCAGAGGGTTCTTCAGAGGCTTCTGCTCCTGTTGCCAGCCCACCCTCTTCTCTGGAGCTTTTCTGAAGACAGTAGCTTTCACTTAATTGTATATTCCCTCCATCCACAACTCCCCTAAGTCTTTCCTGTTTGGTATTTCCATTTCTGACCCCTGAGCAGCTCAGGGCAAAGAAGGGCCAGTTCTTTGTAAGGGTCAGTTTTCTATTACCATTGTCTACTAAGATTCTCATGCTCCTAGGGGTGAGATAAAGGAGTGTCTCTTGTACCTCTCTTCATCCTGGCCTGGAGGTGCTTGACATACTTTTGTTTATTTTTTTTTTTTTTGAGATTTCATTAAGTTCTTTTTTCCTCCTATGTCTCTGTTTTGGAGTGTAGATGAACATGAGGGATAAGTAGGCTATGTATGAGAAAAGGGAAGAAAGATTGAATAAACCAGAGAAGAAGGAAATTGAAGGTCCTGAGAAACTATGAAGATTGAGTCTTTAGGATGAACTCTGTGAACATGTTTTTTTGTGGTTTGTAGGCAAAGACAGGCTTAAATAAAGGTTTCATCATTATTGAATGATTCTTATCTGAGTTTCTCTACTATAAAACGCATGTAAAAGTCCCATGTAATTTGGCTCTTATCTCCACCATGCTATTTTTTAAAAAGATTTTATTTATTCATGAGAGAGAGAGAGAGAGAGAGAGAGAGAGAGAGAGAGAGAGAGAACATCCCTATCAAACTGGGAGCCTAACATGGGGCTCAGTCTGAGGACCCCAGGATCATGACCCAAGATGAAGGTAGATGCTCAACCATCTGAGCCTCCTAGGCACCCTCCACCACACTATTGAAACCCCCTCCTTGTTGTCACCGTGACCTACTTGTCACCAAATAATCTAAGGCCATCCTCATCCTCCATCTTTCTGCAGGATTGATTGGCTTGAAAATTGGCTCTTACCCTGAATATTTCTCTTCCCCTGGTTCCAGAGAGCACACTCTCCTGGGCCTCCTCTTATTTCTCCAGTCCAAAGAGGTGGCAAAGGGGATGCCTGGTTGGCTCAGTCAGAGGAACATGTGACTATTGATCTTGGGGTTGTGAGTTCAAGCCCCATGTTGGGTGTAGTGATTACTTCTATAAATAAATACATAAATAAACTTTAAAAAGTTATTTTAAAAAAACTCCAAAGAGGTCGCAGAAAGCTATATTGTTGAAAAGGGTATGGCTCCATTCCAGGTAGAGCTAACAGCCACGGATCCAAAAGTGTGCAGATAAGGGTAGTTAGTTACAGAAGTCTCTAGCTTTCATTAGGGTTTTTGTTTGTTTGTTTTTAAATGTAGTCATCCACCCAGAGTGGAGCCCAATGCAGGGTTTGAACTCATGACCCGTAGATCAGGAGTTGGATACCTAAACAGTTGAGCCACCTCCCAGTCCCCTGTCATTATTTTGTTTTTGAGTTGAGGAAGGAATGAGAAGTGAGTAGAAGGCCTCTTATTTGTAGCAGGACACTAGTCAGTGGTCTACTCCTCAGTGAGAAAGTCCTGATACAGGGCAGGGAACAGGTTGGGGTCCTAGCCAAGTGGTTTGAGATTCAGTGTAGTATTGAAGCCCCAGAAGGGAAGTGGGGTGAGAATCAGGAATGGGATGGAAAACATTCACACAGAGTGGGCAATCACGGGAACCCAGGGATTAGGGTACAGATTGGTGAGTGTGTGGAGGCCTAGGATTCTTACCTTTGGTCCATCAGATAATGAGCCAAGGTGTTTTAGATTTTCCCTTACTAGCTCCCTCCACACTCTTCTTTCAACCTCCTTTGTAGGTGAGGGTGGAATTTATATATTGCTCCCATCTTTTCAAGGCTGACTCAGGAATTAGATAGGAGTGGGCATGCAGGCTGACGTCTGGTCAGTAAATGCTTTGGACTACCTGGGTCCTTGGCCTCCTGTGCCTCATTCTAGGTTGTCTGTGTTCTTCCTTTACCTTGCTTTATGGTCATTGCTTTTGAGAAAACTCCCCTCCCCTCCATGTATAGTCATAATAACTCACCTGGGTTCTAGTCTGATTTTTTCCAGCCTTCTTCACCTCTGCTTGGATGAACCACCATCATGACTTCAGGCTCATCAGGTTTCATTGATACTATGATTTTTCCTTTTTTCCTAGACATAAAACTCTGAAATCATTTGAGCTTGTTCTTTCCTTATCTTTTTTCTTTAACCAACTCATCATGTGATTCTGAAGTACCAAAATAGTAAACCTACCTGGTTTCTTGTCCCAATGTTTTCTCTGTCAAAAACATTACATAAGTGCCCAATATCCCTCAGCATCAGGGAAATACAAGTCAAAACCAAGAGTGAGATACCACCTCACACCAGTCAGAATGGCTAAAATTAACAAGTCAGGAAATGACAGGTGTTGGTGAGGATGCGGGGAAAGGGGAACCCTCCTACACTGTTGGTGGGAATGCAAACTGGTGCAGCCACTCTGGAAAACAGTATAGAGGTTCCTCAGAAAATTAAAAAGAGGACTACCCTATGATCCAGCAATCACACAACTGGGCATTTACCCTAAAGATACAAATGTAGTGGTCCAATGGGGCACGTGCACCCAAATGTTTATAGCAGCAATGCTCACAATAGCCAAACTATGTCCATTAACAGATGAATGGATAAAGAAGATGTGGTATACACACACACACACACACACACACACACACTATCAGAAAGAATGAAACCCTGCCATTTGCAATGAGGTGGATGGAACTGGAGGGTATTATGCTGAGTGAAATAAGTCAATCAGAGAAAGACAAGCATCATATGATCTCTCTGATATGAGGAATTTGAGAGGCAGGGCGGGGGGTTGTGGGTGGTAGGGAGAGAGGGAAAGAATGAAACAAGATGGAACAGGGGAGGGAGACAAACCGTAAGAGACTCTTAATCTCAGGAAACAAACAGGGTTGCTAGGGGGTGGGGGGAGGTACAGGGTGGCTGGGTTATGGAAAAAATAAAAATACGACCCCCCCAAGACATTACATGTATTATGTCCTGGACACCTGGAAAGTTAATAGCAGAAAAGGTTTAAAATGAGAGAAAAAAAAAAAAGGAGGGTGAAAGTGACGTGACAATCCTAGTAGATACAAAACCAAGTATCCTTATTTGCCCAGACAGAGTCTGGGCTGAAGAAACAACAATGCGAGAAGACTGGAAAACTGCACAGCAAGATTGTTTAACGGAATCAGGGATGAAGAGATTTTAGAGATCATGTCATTCAAACCCTTCTTTATAAAGTGCAGGAAGCCAAGGTATGTGTCACAGTCTGGGTAAGGAAGCGGAAAGCTTTTTATGAGAGCAGTTCCGGGTGACATATCTGTAAATAAAGACCAAGAGGCGGGCTTGGACAAGCGTGACAGTTTGGGTCTACAGGCGAGAGAGTCCTAACTACTCTTTCAGGGCCTAGACTGCATTCCAGATCCTGGCTAACACCTGGGATCAAGGGGCGACATGTGGAAGAACATGAATTTAACATAGTTCCTGGTAACACAGGACAAAAATACACACACACACACACGCAGGGATATATGTGTATGTCACTAGCAGTGAGATTATAGCCTTTTTTTTTCTTCAAAGAGATAGGATGTTCATGATATTATTGTTACAGCTGGTAATTTATTCATCTGTGTTTCTGATTAGAATAATGAAAAGAAAGTACTTCTTGAAAGTATACCGAATTAGAATCAGTAACGTGGGTTCAAGCCCCAGATCAATTGTGGCTTTGGTAATTATAAGTCCCTTAATCACTTTGAATGCCAGTATCTTAGTCCATAAACTAGAGATAACACCTGTACTATGAACATCATAGTGCTAGTAGAGTCATGAGTCCCAGAGCTTGGGATAGTTCTAAGGACCCTATAGGTACATCTGGGAAAGTATGCCCTGGTTGTCTGTAAACCAAGTTCCAAGGCCACATCCTTTTCAATCGGTGAACTAGGTAATGTCAAACAGGATAGTCAGTGTACTGTACAGTCCCCTGAGACCATGAGTGCCACACAAAGGGTTATGAGGCAT
Source organism: Spilogale gracilis (assembly GCA_004023965.1). Lineage (NCBI taxonomy): Eukaryota > Metazoa > Chordata > Mammalia > Carnivora > Mephitidae > Spilogale > Spilogale gracilis. The sequence continues at coordinate 13,852 of PITA01006219.1, forward strand.
ATCCCCAGCCACTCTGGTCTGAAATTGCTCCTAAGATAAGGCTGTCAATTTATCGAGACTCTAGCTAGGGCCAAGCATCTGGGGGTTAGAGATCTTCTAGCTACATACCAGCTTGACTAATCATCAAATAGGCAATTTGAACCCCAATGCATACTTTTCAAGCGAACTGTCTTTGATGAAAGCCAATTCTCTCATAACAAAGTAAAAACTGCTTGTTTTATAATGCTTGCTATGTACCAGGCAGCGTGCTAAATGCTTTACATATGTTATCTCATTTAAATGTCAATACAACCTATAAAAAGTGGATGCTATTATTATCCCCTCTTTACAGATAAAAAAACTTAGTAGCTTAGAGTAGTGAATTTATTTATCTAAGGTTACATAGTTTGTAAATGCTGAGTGTGTATTCAAACTCACGTAGAAGGATTTGAAGTCTTTCTTTTTTCTTCCTTCTTTCTTTTCCTCCCTCCCTCCCTCCCTCCCTCTCTTTCTTTCTTTAGTTTTTTATTTATTTATTTGAGAGAGAGCAGAGAGAGAGAGGGAGAAACCGACTCCCTACCAGTGCAAGGCTCCATCTCAAGACCCTTAGATCATGACCTAAGCCCAAGGCATACTCTTAACCAACTGAGCCATGCAGGTTCTCCTGATCCTGATTTCTTTAAGTATGCCATCTCTCCAATGTAGACCCACCTCCACAGAATGGTGTGCTTTACTTATGAAACTCATCATTGGACTGTACAAACGGGAGCAATTAAAGGGTATAAATGGCACTGGAGGCTTAGACCTATAGTCTTGAGGAGTCTGATATACAACTGCTGTAATACATACCAGTTGTGAATTGCAGAGCTCAGCCAGAGCAAGAAGCTCTTCCTTCCAGTAATTTGTTTCATTTGCTAGGAGTTAAGAATACAATATATCAGGTGAAACTTTTCAAATAGAGGACCTTGACTGGCCCCCTTACCTTATCAACCTCATCTGGTTTTACTGTACTCTCAAGGACCAGTCTCTTACTCAGTTCAGGGTTTATGAGATTATTTACTTCATTTTCTTCTGCAGCCTAGGTCACACAGCTCATCAGTAATCAATAACAGAGTAGAGTTTAGACACAGATCTGTTGGACTCCAGAGTGCACATTCAGTTACTATATATATCATCTCCACCAAGTATTTCACTACTCCTGGGACTACCCTAATTCCCACATTTGGTTTCATTATTCCTACGAGCCATTAAAAGATTCCCCTATTTTTTTTAAGATTTTTTAAAATTTATTTATTTGACAGAGAGAAACACAGCCAGAGAGGGAACACAAGCAGGGGGAGTGAGAGAGGGAGAAGCAGGCTTCCTGCTTAGCAGGGAGCCGATGTGGGACTCGATCCTGGGTCTCTGGGACCATGACCTGAGCTGAAGGCAGTTGCTTTAACCAACTGAGCCACCCAGGTGCCCCAAGATTCCCCTATTTTTAAGCTCACAATTTTTAAGCCCAAAGTTTACTCTGAAATGCCCCATCCATTCAGAAGCAGTACTCACGTCCCATGTGAGATCAGGTGTCCTGATCATATTTTTAATATGATTACTTTTTTTATATGAGTCTGTACTTCTCAGGCAGGTACCTTCTTCCAAGACTTATGAACTGCCAGCATACTCTTTTAATGTGTTCATGAAAAAGGCCTCCAGGGGCACCTGGATGGGTCAGTTAGTTAAGTGTCTATCTTTGGCCCAGGATATGATCTTGAGGGCCTGGGATTGAGCCCAACATCAGGTTCTCTGCTCAGCAGGAAATCTGCTTCTCCCTCTCCCTCTTTCCCTCCCCTTGCTCATGTTCTCTCTTCCTCTCTCTCAAATAAGTCAATAAAATCTAAAAAAAAAAAAAGAAGAAGAAGAAAGAAAGAAAAAGAAAAGGCCTGTGGGGCAGCAGTTCATTTTAACAGTGGCCTTCTGTAGGCGATAATGCTAAAGACACGACAAAGGGAGCAGATTACTGTGGTCAAGTTCTGGACTGGGAATCGAGGGACTTGTGTTCTAGTCCTAACTCCTGACCGACTGTTTCAAATGGGGCAAGTCATTCAAACCCTGTGGACTGTCAAGTGACAAATTAATAAGTAGTTAGGAAAGTGATAAGAGCTCTTTTCCCCCAACTGCTAAAATGAGGCTAGCAAGCTATAGGCAGGATTATCCAGCCCTGTTTAGAGCCTCCAGGAGAACTGATCCACCGCATGGACTCCTGTTCTCAGGCCCTCACAAGGAGCAGTGCTGTAGGATGTAATGCTAAGTGCTAGAGTACCTGGCCATCGTAACTTCTGTAGTGAATTTGGGTAAGTGTTTGTTAGGGCTGCATATCTAGAGTGTGGCCACCCAAAATGGCTTCTGACCACTTGTATAGTCTGTTCAAACATAAGTTTGATAAAATACAGGAAGCAAGTATTGAAGTTACAAGTTAACTGAGTTTTAGACAATAGGGATTATTTAGTTATAAGACTAACAAATGTCCCAAGACATTATGCAAGTTAATATTATATTTTTATGCAAAACCCAGAAGTAGACAGAACAATATATTAAATCTATTCACTGTCTTCTGTCAAAACCTCTTCCCAACACCCCTCTGCAGGATGAGAAACAGGGCTACTTCCCTGACTGCAATGACTAGGCAGATACTAGGGCTCAAGGGTGGGAAGGAGTCTTGAATCTGAGAGATCATCACTGTGTCTCAAAGTATTTGTTGATCATAATTCTGGGGCTGTACAGCTATTAGGGAAACATGACTTCACTGCATATGACCCAGAGGTTGGTTTGGATGCTGATTGTTATCAATGGATAAATATTTGTTGAATGAATAATGAGGAAATGTAGCCCGTTCCATCGATAAGAGGCTCCTTGTCCAGCCAGAGATGCTTGCTGCATGGGTTGGCATCTACTTCAGCTAATCTACCTCCCAGGATGATCAATTCTACTACAAGGCACTACTGCACAAACCAATGTGTTGGGAAGTGATTTAAAAGGTTTAAAGTGGGTGGGTTGACTACAATGTAATCAGATGTAAACTAGCCTTAAATGTTGCAGGTCTAGTGTTCCAGTTATCTAATGATGCATAACAAATTACCCAAAATTTAGGGACTTAAAACAACAACTACTTTACTATTTTTCTCATGATTTTATGTGTCATTGGTTTCACTTAAATTTAGGCAGGGTTTAGCTAGATGATTTTTCTATTCTGTGTTCATTGATGCAAGTTACTTGGTTGTATTCAGCTGGTCAGTGGGCTGGTCTGGAGTGCCCAAGACAGCTGGGTTCACTTGTTCGCTGCCCTGGTGGGGGTGGCTGGAAAACTAAGCTCAGCTGAGATCCTTAACTGAAGCACTTATACGTGGTCTCTTCTGTGTGGTAGTCTAAGGGTAGTTACACTTACTCAGCAGCCTCTAGAGGGAGTGTTACAAGAGCCCTGGGTAGGGATACCTGGGTGGCTCAGAGGGTTAAGCCTCCGCCTTAGGCTCAGGTCAAGATGTCAGGGTCCTTGTCGGGTCCCACATCTGGCTCTCTGCTTGGCAGAGAGCCTGCTTCCCCCTCTTTCTCTGCCTGCCTCTCTGCCTATTTGTGATCTCTCTCTCTCTCTCTCTGTCAAATAGATAAATAAATTAAATAAAATAAAAAAGAGTCCTGGGTAGAAGGTGCAAAGTTTCTTTGACCTAGCCTCAGAAGTCCCAGAATGACACTTCTGCAACATATATTAGTCAAGCAAGTCACCAGGTCGTCCCAGAGTCAAGAAGTGAAAAATCAGACTCCATTTCTCAGTGGCAGGAGAAGCAAAAAATTTAGGGTCTACTTTAATCTGCCATACCTGGTAAGGGAGACTGGGCAAAGAAGGAGGGTTCATGATAGGAAATATCCCTTGAAGAATGGTGAAGAGCAGTGTTAGTAAATATCAACAGGCCAGAGATCAAATGCAAGGTTGTTTTGAGTTAGAGGAGTCAGAAAGAAGAATGCCCTAAAGTTCTTGCAGTCTGCTGATGGGCTTCTGTGGCTTTCAGATGGCCCAGAAGGGCTTCGTTGGGATGTCAGGTACTACTGAATAAGGTCTTGTCCATGTGTCACAACTTGTATGATGTTTCGAAGTTGGTAGTAGTTAGACTGAATAGAAATGCCAACTGTAAATCTAAAGGTAGTTATTCACAAAGGAGAACAAATCCATTAAAACCAGTGGCCTTTACATTTCCAAGGTTCTCACTCCTCTCAGCTTCTTATTGGAGGAGGCCTGCCCTTCCCAGTTCAAAGTCCTCTCTCTCCAGGAAATTATTCAAAGTGCCTTCCCCACATAACCCTGTAGTTTGTTTCCTAGTGGAATATAATATTTCTCTTAATCTGCCTATTATTTTTGTGACTTCTGCATGTGTCTTTCTATTTCATGAGATCATGAAGCCTTGAGAAGAATGCATGTTTTATACATTTTACATGCTATCATTTGTACTTGGTAGATGCTTAACATATTAAACAATTTTTAATCAGAGTGTAGTTGACATATAATATTATTATGAATAGGTGTTTGTCAAATCAAAATGGGGGAGGACAAGTAGTGCACAATAAAGCGGAGGAGAAGAGATGAACAATTTCATAGGTGGTAGGGCCCTTAATAAAAGGGTTTCAAAGAGCGAAGAGGATGGCACTCCTTTGCCCCAGAAAGGAATGAGTCTGGACACTACAACCTGAAGAAAGTTTGCTTTAACTGAAGAGAGTGGCTAATTTAGAAAAGCAGGACTCAAAGGAACAAATATTGGCAATGTGCATTTATAACTGTCCACTGGAGTGAAAACCCAAATTTGGACTTTGTAAACTTTTTGTCAATCGAGAGATTTTCTTTGTTGCAAGGCAGAGATAGTTCATCTGGCTCCCTCAAAATCCAGCTGAAATATCCCTTATGGATTAGTCAGTGGCTTTCTCATTGGGACAGAATCAAATTGGGCCCAACATATATGAAATTCAGTTGTGGGAGGGGCTTTCCTTATTAAACTGCAGTGGGGTAGCTAGTTACTGTCTCTCTGGAGAATCACTGTAGACCAATGGTTTTCAAAATGTGGTCACAGGATCAGAGATCAGAATCAACATTACCAGAGCAATACTTGTTAGAAATGTAAATTCTTGAGTCCCATCCCAGATCTACTGAATCAGACATTTTCAAGGGGTGTGGAGAGTGGTAAGCAGCAATCCCAGTTTTAATAAGGGGTTATAACTTCAGCATCTATCAAAATCACCTGGAGAGCCTGTTAAAACACCAATTGCTAGACCTGGCCCCCAGGTTTGGAAATGCAGACCCCAGGGCCCATTCCACTTGTCGAGATTAGGGCTTCTCAAGATGCCTGGGTGGCTCAGTCAGTTAAGCATCTGCCTTTAGCTCAGGTCATGATCCCAGGGTCCTGGGATCAAGTCCTACATTGGGCTCCCTGCTCATCAGAGTCTGCTTTTCCCTCTGCCTGCCGCTATCCCTGTTTCTGCTCACACTCTTGCTCTCACTCTCTCTGACAAATAAATAAATAAAATCTTAAAAAAAAAGATTAGTGCTTCTCAAAGTTTAGTGTGAGTGGGAATCTTGTTAAATTAAAGTTTGTAGGGGCGCCTGGGTGGCTCAGTTGGTTCGAGCCCCACATCAGGCTCCCTGCTCGGCGGGAGGCCTGCTTCTCCCTCTCTCACTCCCCCTGCTTGTGTTCCCTCTCTGGCTATGTTTCCCTCTGTCAAATAAAAAAAAATAAAAAAATAAATTAAAGTTTGTGATTCATAGGTCAGGGGTGGAGGCGGAAAGTCTGTATTTCTAACAAGGTGATGCTGATGGTGGTCCACAGCCCACAATTTCATTAGCAAGATCCTGGGGCAGAGATTCCCAAACTGTCTGCACATTAGTATCATCTAGGGAGCTTCAAAAACTACTGGTGCCTGAGTCCTACTCTGGAGATTATGATTTAATTGGTCTGGGGGTGTGGCCTGGTTATGGAATTTTTAAAAAAGATTTTATTTATTTGACCCAGAGAGAGAGAGAGAGATCACAGGAAGGCAGAGAGGCAAGCAGAGAGAGGAGGGGGAAGCAGACTCCCTGCAGAGCAGAGAGCCCGATGTGGGGCTTGATCCCAGGACCCTGAGATCATGACCTGAGCTGAAGGCACAGGCTTAACCCTCTGAGCCACCCATAACCCCCTCGTTATGGAATTTTTAAAAAAGATTTTATTTACTTACCTACTTATTTATTTAAGAGAGAAAGAGAGAGTGCACATGTGTGTGAGTGGGGGGCCAGAGCATAGAGGGAGAGAGAGAATCTTAAGCAGTCTCCCTGCTGAGAGCAGAGCCTGCCACTGGTCTGGATCTCACAACCCTGACTGAGATCATGACCTGAGCAAAAACCAAGAGTTGGAGGCTTAACCAAGTGAGCCACCCAGGTGTCCCAGGGATATAGAATTTCTAAAAGATCTCCAGTGGTTTCAGTGTTTAGGCTTTGCTGGCCTTGAATTTCTTTGTTGCTACAACTAACCAGAAAGTAAAGTTTTGATCTTTCTAGCAAATCAGGAAGTGGGGGCCCCTGTTGCTATTCTCCTTGCATCATTACTGTTTTCTGATCTGAGGCTTCAAAGCTCACTGGACTAAGTTGGAAGGGCTGGCATATCCTGTTCTTTCACTGGTAGGGCAGATAGTTCCTACAGAGGGCTACAAAGGAGGAGGCCTTGAGGTGGGACAGTTATCTAAAGTACCCCTCTTAATTCCAAGGGGAGGAGGCCTTGGAGATTTAGGCCTTCAGAAGGAGGTCATATGTGTACTTCACTCTTCTCTCATTCCCTTCTTCTCAATACGCCACCATTCCAGTCTCCTTATAGGACATCTTTCCCATTTCCTAGGTTTTTTTTTTTGTTTTTTTTTTGTTTTTTTTTTAAAAGAGAGTGTGCAGTGGGCATAAGGAGGGTGGGAGGGGCAGAGAGCTAATGTTAAGCAGGCTCGATGCCCAGTACAGAGCCTGTCCCAGGGCTCAATCTCATGACCCTGAGATCATGACCTGAGTGAAATCAAGAGTTGGAGGCTTAACAGACTGAGCCACCAGGCGCCGCATGGGTTTCCTACATCGGTGTTCCTTCATCAAACTCTCCTTCTCGTATAGATGGACCTCCAGTGAGCAGTAATGCACCTAGGAAGTGGATTCATAAATTTGTGGAGGCTTTTTTCCTCTTGTAATTATTAGAGGTTTTCATAGGTGTTTAATGGGCAGGATTATTGTCTAGCCAAGATTGCTAGACATTCAGCAACTGTGTAGGGCCCTCCCAAATAATAAGGAACCCTGAATCACTGAAACCTTTGAATAAAGTCACTTATGTAGTTGAGAGCCCATTGTAATTAGGATCTGATTTTATTCTAAATATAATCACAAGGCATTTTATATATGGTTTAATATACCCTGATCTTTCCAGGAATGCCACTACTATAAATATGATGGGTTGATCACACCTTGTTTTGTTTGAAAATTTGCCAGAAATTATTTGTCATTTTGGAAAATCATGCCACACCAGGACCTCTATTCATGATATTTGAATCACTATCATGACATCCCAATATCATGCTGCATTTGTAGCTGTTAGAGTCAAGGTATAGAGCTGCATGTATCTGAGTACTACATTGTCTTCTAGAATGTTGTGCCCAACTATTTATATATATAAACACATAGTGTATTATTTTTTTTTAAAGTTTTTATTTACTCATTTGAGAGAGGGAGAGACAGCACAAGTAGGGGGAGAGGCAGAGGGAGAGGGAGAAGCAGACTCCCTGCTGAGCTGGGAGCTTGACTGATGGATGTGGGGCTCAATCTTGGCACCTGAAGATCATAACCTGAGCCAAAGGCAGATGCATAACCATCTGAGCCACCCAGACGCCCCCACATAGTGTTTTATAATAAATCATCTTCCTTCTATTCTTTATATCTCTAGACATTTTATACATTTTTAAATTGTGTGTGTAGGTAAAATACATTATTTATACATTATAGTTCAGTGTTGTAAAGCTGGCATAAAAATATTTGTTATGAGAGGTAGTTTTGGGACTGATAAGGCAGGTAGGGAGGGAAGCATCTAAGGAAAGAAATTTGGAATCTGGCTCAGTAATTTGAGAAGACAGGATGCCCCCAAGTTGGAGCTCAAGCTCAGGTGTTTACCTGAGAAGGAAGGGTACCTCCCTAAGGAAGGGGATATTTTCCAGAAGACAGATAATTCATCTTACCCAAGGTAAGCATATTTCTCCTGCTACTATCTGTTTGCCTCTGCTCTTTATGAAATGGTGCTAGCATTATCATCCTACAGGACACTTGTCTCTTTCCAGAGCCTGGTCCTACTTTCTGGGAAAAGTTCTGCTTAGTCTTTCAGGATAGCTCCAGATAGATTCTTTGTAATGCACGGATCTCTCCCAGGTGGACGTTGGCACCGCTCTGCCTTAATTATTCCATAGCTACACCTGCTTACAGGCCATTAGACTTTCTCTTACCTTTTATTTCCACTTTCCCCAAGTAAGTTTAGGAGGAATTAAGAGTTCAACTATCTTTGACGCCAAGAAAAAAGGAGCCCAGGTAGAGAACGGGCCAAAATCCTTCCCAAGAAACGGAGTTTGAGGATACAACAGGAGAAAGGAGGCGGCGAGAGGGGGAGAGCGAGGGACGCGAGTGGGGGCAGGGACTAAACTCGGGTAGGGGAGCTGCTGCCGCCTCCACCCGGCGTTCCGATCCCCAGCCGGCCTATCGGCGCCTCGCGCCCTGCGCTCGCTGCCAGCGCTGCGGCCGCCACACCCCGCCGGGGCCGCGTCCCTGCCGGAGCGCCGTCCCCTCCCCGCTCCCCGCCTGCTCCTCCTCCGGCTTCCACACTTCCTACTGGTGGAGCCGAGAGCCCGGCTCCGGCTTCCTGCTGCCGGGAGCCGAGACGCCCCGCGTCAGCCAGCGTCTCCAGCCCGGTGAGTTCGGGGGCTGTCCGCGTGCAGGTAGAACCCGGCCGGGCCCTGGGTCCGGGGCACTGGGCTCGGCAGCGGGGAGCCGGCGGGAAGGGCCTAGTGCGGCCCCTTCGGACGCTCGGGAGAGTCGGGAGGTCCTGGCGCCGGCGGGGACCCTCTGCGCGCCGCGTCCTCCCGGGCTGCTGGGGACGGGGTGTGGGTGTGAAGGAAAAGTGGGGGAGCCGGCGGAGACCACGAGGGAGGCGGGGGGCAGGGGATGGAAGCCCACGGAAGGAGACCGGGTGAGAATGAGTCACTGTGCTCTGTGTGCCCCCGGGAAGGGAGAGCAGCTGCCGCTACTGAGCAGTAGGTGGTGCGAGCCCGGCTGCTGCCAGCGGGCTGTGCCCACGCCGGAGCGCGTACCCGCCGGCCTGAGGCGCTAGTAACGCGTTAACCCCGCAGGGCCTCCAAGATAGTATCGGAAGTGCAGAACAGTGTCCGAGGTGTGGACCTCTTTATGTACTGCAAAAAAAAAAGGGGGGGGGGGATAAACATGTATTTGTATATGTATAGAAAGTGTCTGAAATTGTTCATACAGCACTGTTAGCGGTTATCTCTGGAGAATGGAACTGGAGGTGGGATTTTTACTTTCCGTTTGTAGTCCTCCCTTCACATATTTAACTGTATTTTTCTGTTAACTTAGTTTTTATTGTAAGACTTTTTTAATTTAGTTTTTAAAAAGATTTTATTTGTCAGCGAGAGAAAAAACCCAAGCAGGGGGAGCGGCAGGCAGAGGGAGAAGCAGGCTCCTCGCTGAGAGAGGAGCCTGACTGAGGGATTGCATCCCAAGACCTCGGGATCATGACCTGAGCCAGTCGAGCCACCCAGAGGTCCTTGTTGTAAGACTTTTTATTTTGTTTTGTTTTGTTTTGATATGTCTTGAGTCAGTTCTAAGATTTTCCCACTCCTCTTCCTAAGGGCTTATATAGTGCAAAGACATGAAGGAAGTGTACAGGGAACAGAGGCAATCAATCTTGATGTAATTTGTTCCCACAGATGTACTAGGGTCTGGTGAGATGTCTTTGTCTTTTCTAGTTCTGGATTGTCAGTCTATTCAAGTCTTCTGGGAAGTATTCTGCATTCCTGTTCCTAAGCTCTTGTATATTAAGATCTAAGTGATTGACTTAACAACATACATATTTCTAAAATATTTAAACGTAAATAGGTGATAAGCACTTGTCCAAATAAATATCCTCATGATATAAATTTAAGCATTTTTTTTTCAGGCAGAAGTTCTTAATTTGCAGTTAATGGGGATTTTAAGAGATCCATGAATGGATTCTGTGAAAATTGAATGCAAAATGGTATATACTCATGTTTTTCTCTGAAAAAGCTTCACAGCTTTCACCAGATTCTCTAAAAGCCTCTAAATCCCACTGACAAAGCTTTATAGAAACAATGGTGAAACAAGGGAAAAAGGGTCTCTGTCCTCAGGAACTTAATAGTTTGGTGGGGGGAAAGACAAACAGGCAATTACAATGTAAGGAACGTGTTCTATGATAGAGGAGGTTTGCTGTTGTGAGAACATAGAGCCACATATGTTAGACTAGGGCTGTCTGTCAGCCAAGGCTTCTTGGAGGAGCTGACTATTAAATTGAGGCCTGCAGAATGGCAGGAAAGTGGAGTTTGGACTGGTAAAGGAGGAGCTGGGGAAGGAAATACTCTTGGTAGAAGGAAGAGTGTTTTAGGCATCTGCCTGTGTAAAGATCCAAAGTCAGCAGATACTTTGGCAATTCATAAACTTAAAAGAGTGTGTATGATTGCAGCTCAGATGGGAGTAGCAGTAAGAGATGAGGCTGGGAAAGGAACAAAAGCGAGGTTATGTGTGTGATGCTGGCCATGCAGAGGCAGACCAGAGGAGCTCCCTGACCCACAGGGAGTTTTATTTTAGTAAGGAGAAACAGGGAACAAGTAGGCAAGTAAGCAAACAAAATCATTTTTTTATCATAGTAAAATAAACAAGGTGATGTAGTATATGGTGGCTGGGGTCTATATGGAGAAATTCCTGAGTCAGATCTACAGACTGTGTGCCACATGGGTAGGAGGGTTTCAACAAAGGTGGTGGCAGGCAGGATGGGGAGAATTGGATAGATTTGAGAGACAAGGAGGGAGTAGAATCAATAAGATTTGGTAGTTTACTGGATGATAATAACAAATAACAATAGCTTCCATTTATTGAACACTTATTAATTACCAGACACTGTTCTAAATGCTTAATGCATTTTTATTTATTCTTATAATAACTCTATGAGGTAGACATTTATCTCAGCCTTGTAGATGTGGAAACTGAGGCACAGAAAGTTTAAGTAACTAGCCCAAGTAGAATCAGGGTCCCATTTAGGATTCAAACTCAAGTCTATTTCACTCCATATACCTGTAAACAGAGGGGGGAAAGGAGATGGAATAGACTTGAGGAAGAGTGGGAGAAAGATGATACATTTGGGGTCTGGTGTTTTAGGTACCTTTGAGTCATCCAAGTAGAGATGTCCAATAGGCAAATGGATGAATGAATATGAAGCTCAGATGAGATCTAGGTCAAGGAATAAATTTGTGAGTTACAAGTACAGAAATGTTATTTGGAGCATATCCTGGGAAAGCGTATAGGATTAGGATAGAATTCTAAGGAGCTTCAACATTCAAGTGATGGAGGGGAAAGAGCTTTCATGAAGAGGGTGTAAAAGAGATAAGAGGAAAACCAAGACAGTGGCACCAAGACAGCCAAAGAGAAAAGAGGGTTTCAGTTAGAGAATGAGCAACAATGTCATATTCTGTTTGAAAGATGAGGTAAGATAAGGGCCAAGAAGTGCCTGTTCTTTTTTTTTTTTTAAAGATCTTATTTATTTGACAGAGAGAAACACAGCGAGAGAGGGAACACAAGCAGGGGGAGTGAGAGAGGGAGAAGCAGGCTTCCCACCGAGTGGGAAGCCCGATGTGGGATCCGGGTCTCCGGGATCATGACCTGAGCCGAAGGCAGTCGCTTAACCAACTGAGCCACCCAGGTGCCCCAAGAAGTGCCTGTTCTAATTGTAATAAGAATTCCATTGGTTAACCGAGAGGGCAGCCTTGGAAGAATAGGGGGGACAGAATCCCATTTAGTTAGTTGAACAGCGAGTAGGAGGCAAGGAAGTTGAGGCAGGTGAATACACATATCTTGAAAAAATACTTGTTTCTTTAGAGCTAGGAGTCTAGACTCCAGATTACAAATGTGATCCCTGTACTTACTTGGGATCACACTAACAGCTCTAGGGGGCTTCTTTACCCCTTTGTGAGGAGATGTGTTCCTTTTGTCTCCAAAACTTTTTTTTTTTTAACTTTTCTGCTCTTTAGCTTCTACCTTAATCTTTTCCCTACTTTTCTCACTAGAATGCTCCCTGCATTCTCTCTGTATAATATTTTCTGAATATATCCTTAGAATGAACCCATTCTTAGAAAAAGAAATATTGGTTGTTCCCTGCCTGCAGGTCACTGGCATTACTAGGAGGACTATGGGAGAGACATACTCCCAGGGCAAACACACTCCAGTAAGCCAGGAGCTCATCATCTGTTTTTCTCTCCTTCTAGGCATACACTGGTTGGGGTCCAGCTATGGAGGAACCATATGGGCTTGTGTCTGCCCACACAGACGTCCTCTCCTTAGAAAACCAGTGCCCAACCACACTCCCCAGCCTACAGCCCATGGAGAAGCCACGTGGGCATGTGTCTGCCCACCCAGACATCCTCTCATTGGAGAACCGGTGCCTGGCCACACTTCCTGACCTGAAGATCGTGGAGAAACCACGTGGGCTTGTGTCTGCCCATCCAGACATCCTCTCCTTAGAAAACCGATGCCTGGCCACACTTCCTGACCTGAAGATCATGGAGAAACCACATGGGCTTATGTCTGCCCACCCAGACATCCTCTCATTGGAGAATCGGTGCCTGGCCAAACTCCCTGTTCTAAAAAGTTCTGTGTCTACCAGCCCCTTCCTCCACTGTCTCCAGGGAGCTCACCTGATGCGAGCTGATCTGCATAGCCTGAACATGAGCAATTGCCCACTCTCTGAGCCTCCATCCTGGAGGGTCCAGTGCCTCTCTGAGGGGCTAGACTGTCTGAGCTGTCCCACGGCCTTGAAATCTGCCTGTGCCACAGAGAGAGCTCCTGAAACAACTTTGGTAATAGCTCTAGGCACTCATCCTGACTCCATCCATGTCTGTTGGATGCTCTCGTCCCTAGCCTTTGGTGCCACAGTTTCCCTTCTGTGCTGTTCCATGTCTGTGTAACTTCCTTCCTCAGAGCCTCTTCCTGAGGTGCCCTTGACCTTCGGGTTGTCTTCTTTAGCATCACTGCTGGCATTACTAGGAGGACTATCGAGTCCAGAGACTGCATATCGAGTTCAGATATTCTGGACAGTAGAGGCAGAACAGACCCTGTCCTTAGAAAGCCTCTGCTCAGGAGGAGGGGCAGCATGATAGTAGAGTAGCAGCCAATCAAGCGCTTTTGAGATCTTATATCCAGCAGGGGAGGCATCTGCCATACTGTGGCCCATTTCCCTATACGTACACGTGTAAACATGTCCACTTGTACACATCTATACAAACATGTGTAGCATACAGGGCAGAATCAGTAGATAAACACATTCCTTCTGTGTGGACTTGGGATTCAGACTGAGGCAGAGGCTATACTCTCTGTCAACTACAAGTCATACAACCTTGGCCAAGACTAACCTTTTGAAGCTTTGATTTCTTCCCCTTTAAAATGTGGTCAGTGAAAATCTATCTCAGAGGGTCATTGTGAGGATTATTATTGCCATCTTACGTTTATTTAGGGTTTTGCAATTTGCAAAGAGCCATATATATATATTACCCCATTTAATCTTCTATTGGCACCATCAAGTAGGTGGTAGGGAATAAAGTTGAGACTCAGAAGTCAAGCAGCTTACAGTTGCTGGGAGATTGGTCTGGGACTTGGCCCTTTTTCTTCTGAATCCAGAATATCTTAATAGTATCCTGAGAGTTGTGTTGTGAGGGACCTCGGACTTCTAGGCTGTGGCATCAGTCAGGAGATGAAAACAGGGGAGGATCCCAAAATGTCTGAGCAAAGGCTCAGAAGGCTGAATCAGGAAAGGTGGTGTGCGTGACAGTGAGGGGTCACTACGTCAGCCAGGAGAGATGAATGCTGGGGTGTGAGGGCGGAGGGAGGAGGGGTTGTGGTGCTGGAAGGTAGATGCAGACTCTTCCTGTGCCTAGAATGTGCCTTCAGATTTGTCTATGGAATTAATAACTGCCACTATCCCCAGGGCCATTGTTCCTCATCAGAAGAGAAAATGCCAGAAGAGACGGAATGGGTAGAGGGTCAAATGCCTTTTTATAATCTAAGCTTGAGAGAGGAGGAAAAGGGGGAGGAGCCTGTCCCGAAGCTCACCACTGAGGACTCTGAATCTCCTCCTGGGCCCACTGACCAGGCCCTGAAGGACAAGAAGGTAGAAGTTCCAATTTGGGGATAGGTCAATTATGGTGGAAGGAAGGGTGTGAGGTGGTGTGGGAGGGGTGTGACCATTTCTCTCTGCTCTTGATTTCGTAAATTGGCCCGAGTGGGTGCTTGGGTTGGTCCTCATTACCTCTTTCATCATTTCTCCCCTCTCTTTCCCAATTCTCAGATGGTTCTCATGAGCTTGCTGTGCTCTACTCTGACATCAGAGGTGAACATAGAACCTGAGGCTGACATGACCTCGGGTACTCTCTTTGAAGTCTGTAGTGAACTGGCCCCCTTGGAGCCTGAATTCATCCTTAAGGTGCTGTGGTGTGAAGGAGGGGATGGATGTGGATGGGAAGCTGGGAGGTAGGAACTGTGGCCATGGTGTGGGAGGGGGATGGTGGCCAGCTTGCTGGGAAGGGAGTAGGATCTCTGGGTGAGTCTGAGGCCTAGTCCCTGGGGTTCTCTGAGGAGTGGAGGAAGACGAGATTGGAAAAGAGTATACTAGGGCTCATTTGTTTAGTAGTACACAGGCTAAATACAAAAAGCTAGGCCTTGAGGGTCATTTCCACAGATGTAATGAAACTTGGATCTGGCTTTTAAGGAGCTTATGATATTGTTATGGAAGCAGAAAACTCCCAAGTATTACATAAACGTAAATGGAGTAAATGTTTCAGAAGCAGAGAAGGGTGAGTGTTTCCTCTGGCTCTTTGGAAGATGGCAGGTTTAATCAGCAGTTTGAACCCTGGGTGATTTTCAATAGACCTTGATGGTGGGAGGCCTTCTAAGGACCCGGTTGACTTGGAAGGTGATCAGTAGACTCAGAAGAAGCCCTGCTGCAGGCAGATAGGGCTGGAGTATGGAGGATGCAGCATGCTGAGTCAGGAGGCTTGGGCTTTTCTATTTTATAGATACTGTGATGGGTTCAGGAAAAGTTTTATACAGGTGGATTAGGCAAGTTAGTTTGGGCCATGATGCTGTTGGACAAGTGGCTGAGATGCCAACTCTCCCCATTCCGTGCCTCAGGCAGCTCTGTACGCCAGGCAGCAGCTGAACATCCGGACTGTGGCCAACAAAGTATTGGCCATAGCTGCCTTCTTGCCGGTCTGCCGCCCCCATCTGCGACGCTATTTCTGTGCCATCGTCCAGCTGCCTTCTGACTGGATTCAGGTAGCTGAGTTCTACCAGGTACGGCTCTCAGTTCCCTGAGCTGTGGCTCTCACTAGTTCCCTATCCCCTGCTTGTTGCATCCCTGTGGAAAACTCTCATCTAGTTTCACCTCCCCTCAGCTGTCTTTAGCTTTACTTCCCAGATAGGGCAGCTTCTCCCTTGATCGGGTTGGGTTGCCCAGTAGGTTGAATATGACTGAGAAGAGCTGGACCCCAGCTGGGGAAAAATTGGTCTTATTCTGGACGTCGTGTTTACGATGCAGGAGATGAGAATCAGAGAAGTCGGCCGACTGGCCCAGGATCATAGAAATGATCCCTTTGGACCTGGGGCTGGAAACCACCTCCTTCTGTGCTTTCGTTTAACCCTGTGAATCGGTCTGGCCTTGTTGTAGAGGGTTGGTTTGTGTCTCACTCCTGGTAGTCTTTCCTCCCTTCTGATAGAACCTGGCTGGAGGAGAGGAGGACAAGCTGGTGGCCCTGCCTGCCTGCCTGCGTGCTGCCATGACTGAGAAATTTGCCCAGTTTGATGAGTACCAGCTGGCAAAGTACAGCCCTCGGAAGCATCGGGCCAAGAGTCATCCCCGCCCGCCTCCCCGCCCTCTAGTCAGTCCCTGCTCAACCTGGTCGTTTGCAGCCCAGGCCCCTTCTCTCTGGAAAAGGGGGGTGGGTGGGCGGTTGAAGGAACTTGCCAACCCTGGGGGATCCCACACTAAGCATCCGACATGTTCCTACCACCAGATATAAAAGGAGAAAAGCCAGAAGAGCCGAGTAGAGCTCAGGGGCCAGAGAGGGCAGGACCTACCCCTTTTTTGGCTGGTTTCTTTGTTGGTAGAGATGGGCTTTTGGAACTATTGGAATGGATCTCTCCAAGGATGAGTTTCCCATTTTGAAATTGCTTCTCCTGTCCCTATAGAAGACAGGGCGCCCATTTTCTGAGACACAAAAACATTTGCCAAGGTACCTGAGGCCTCTTAAAGATGAACAGAAGAAGGTGGGTGCTTTGTTCTGGGGTTCCACATGTGCATGTAAAACCTTTTCTCAGTTAGTATTTAGAAATGGAATTCCGTTTGGTTTAGAAATACTCACAATGTGGTAGGCACATTCCAGTTTCCTACCTGGGGAGTTCTCAGTTGTGATTGTAAGGTCAGGTTTGAGAGCACTGGGAAAGGCTCCTTTTATTTCCCATTTTTCTCCCCTTACTATTTACTAATAGGTGGCATGTACAGCTGGATAAGTGAGTTAACAGTGTATGAAATAGGGACACAGGGTGGTTCAGTTGGTTAAGCATCTGATTCTTGATTTTGGCTCAGGTCATGATCTTGGGGTCATAGGATCGAGCCCTGCACGTTGGGCTCCTCACACAGCAGGGAGTCTTCTTGAGGTTCTCTCTCTCTGCCCCTTGCCCCCATTCTCTCTGTCTCTCAAATAAATAAATAAGTAAACAAAAAATAAAGTATGAAATATCTACCTTCCATAGGAAGTTTTTTTTTTTTTAAAGATTTATTTATTTATTTGACAGAGCAAGAGAGAGAGATCACAAGTAGGCAGAGATAGGGGAGGAAGCAGGCTCCTTGCTGAGCAGAGAGCCTGACGCGGGCTTCGATCCCAGGACCCTGAGATCATGACCTGAACCGAAGGCAGAGGCTTTAATCCACTGAGCCACCCAGGCGCCCCATAGGAAGTTTTAAAACCAAACCAAGCCATTTTGCATTGATGACAAATAAGGCATTGCCGTTTGTGGTTAAGAGTATAGAATCAGGAATTAGACCTGGATTTGAATCCCCCCACCAGCAGCACTTGCTGGCTCTGTGACCTTAGCCAAATGACTTACCCTGTCTTACCTCAGTTTCCTCAGATATGAAGTGTGGATAATAGCACCTCATTGGGTAGTTCATTGGTTTTTTGTGAGGATTAAATCAGTTACTGAATTTAAAGTATTTCTCTTTTTTTTAAAAGATTATATCTGTGTGTGGGTGTGAGAGAGAGAGAGAGAGAGAGAGACAAAGAGAGCACGAGTTGGGGGCAGAGGGAGAGGGAGAAGCAGACTCCCTGCTGAGCAGGGAGCCCAATGCAGGACTTAACACTAGGACCCCGGTTTCATGACTTGAGACACACAGGCACCCTGAATTTAAAGTATTTCTAACAATACCTGGCACTGAATAAGTGTTAGCTATCACCAACATCAACATTATTAAAATAGATTATTTAGAAAATAATATGGTGATATTACAAGAGAACACCTTCTCAGTTGGTCAGCTGATCTTTTCTCTTCGTTCTAATATATCCCAAACTTAGCTCTTCTACCACAGAAGATTCTACCATAGGAGATACCACAAAAAGGCAACTTCTTTCAGTTTTTTCACACCTCATGGCTTGCATCGTGCTGATGCCTCTGTTTACCTTCTCCTCCAAGTTTCAGTGATTTAAATAAAAGCTGTTTTTTCCTTTCCCTCCAAGAACAAGATGTTCTCTGTTCATTCCATCCCCATCTTGTTTTTCACAAGCCAGTTATCCCATGTTAACTATTGATAGTTCAGTTTTGTGTGCATGAAACGCAGTGACCCCACAGAATTACTATGGTATGTTCGCTGCAGGAGTTCTTGTTGGAGACTTTTTCCCCATTTCTACTCTTTGCCCAGATCTACTTTAGGGGAAGAAATGATCTCATAGGTATAGGAGGTCTTTGGTTCTGATTTCTGAAGCAAGTGACATGGCCGTAGCTTAAATGACCGCTGTGGGACTTGGGGGATATTTCCACAGTTTGAGGAGACCTACAATGTGGTACCAGAGAAAAAGAGGCAGCCAAGGTTCACTCTGAAGAAGTTAGTACGACGGCTGCACATCCGAGAGCCTGCTCAGCATGTCCAAGCTCTGCTGGGCTGCAGGTGAGAAGACACACCCTGAACACACCTTCCACCTGGGTTACCTCATGCTTTTCGGCTCCATAGCCCCAGCGCCTGTAGTTCTGACCCCAGCAACATTAGCGGCAAGCACAACTGACTGGCCTGGACTGATTGACCTTTTCTTTTCTGAGTTATTTTCTGTTGGCTTTGAAATGATGTTTTTCTTCTGTTCCCAGATACCCTTCCAACCTACAAATGTTTTCTCAAAGTCACCTCCCTGGGCCATGGGATTCCAGCAGAGCTGGGAAGCGGATGAAGCTCCCTCGGCCAGAGACCTGGGAGCGGGAGCTGAGCCTGCGGGGGAACAAAGCTTCTGTCTGGGAGGAGCTCATTGGTAGAGTAACTTTGACCATATTGTCCCTTCCTCTCTTCCCCATTCACATCTCTACGTTTTGGACCCTGAGTTAATTTCTGAGGCATGATACAGTTATTCTCTTGCCTGGGGGTTGCATCACAACCACAAAGTGATTGGATCTATGAGGTTTGCCACTAACCAAGCCTAAGCTGACCAGTGGTGCCTGCTTTGAATGGCACTGGCATCATAGGGAGGTCATTATCCCAGATGTGGTTAGGGGATACGCAAGCCTTGATCAACACAGGACAAAAGTGGTACCTTCTCTCTGATTTCGGTTGTATCATACTGTAAGTCTTCTAATCAAGGTAGGACTAGTGCATGGCATATTGGAATCTCTGTAGGAACCCATATTTAGGACATGGATATTTTAAGTAATTTGCCCATACTGATAAAGAGGGAAAAAAATTAAATTGGGAGGACCAAGTTATTTCAGTCTTCTGTTTGTCTCTTTTTGCTGCTGTTGTTAGTTTAACTCTACAAGGCTCTTTCTATTCTGTCTTTTTTTATGTCCTCTTTCATCTTTGAAAATTTCAAGTCATTTTCTATCTGTTGAAAAACATCTTGTTGTAGAGTTTATGACTGCTTCCATTTTGGAGGCTTCAAAAGGCTTGCATTTTGGGGCTTCAGAAGCCCTAGGTTGTTTATTTGTTTTGTTTTTTAATCTATTCCTCTGTGAACTGCCATGTGCAGACTGTGCTCAGGGCGGCCTGAATTCCA
This sequence comes from Spilogale gracilis, assembly GCA_004023965.1. Taxonomy (NCBI): domain Eukaryota; kingdom Metazoa; phylum Chordata; class Mammalia; order Carnivora; family Mephitidae; genus Spilogale; species Spilogale gracilis. Next base: position 33,436 of record PITA01006219.1, read on the forward strand.
GCTACTTACTGGTCACTGTTCTCACTGTGTGGTTGTTGCTAGAGTGTAGACATCAGAATCACATGGGAATTAAAACACACACATGCACACACAAATGCCTGACAACCTCTTCCCAACATTTGATGCTGTGGGTGGAACAGGAGAAAGTTGCCTGGGTGGCAGCCAGGATGCATAGCTGATTTTGGTATGTGTCATCTCTACTTCCTCCCTCTGCCCTTGAAAATTAAAACTATGTCATTTTTCTAGGCTCAGTCTAATGCCCATAGTCTCATCCACTAGTCTCCAGAGTTTTAGATCATATACTGCAAAAAAAGTTTAGGACTACATCAGAATACATATATATATAACTTAAGCAATTTTATATATATACTAATGACTTATGTACTTTAGGAAATACATAAAATATAATTATATAAATATAGATCTGAAAATATGTATACAAATAAAATATAAAACTATAAACATACAAATAAAATATAAGACAAAAGGTAATTAGATATATAGACTCCTCTTTGGAGACCACAGGGCTTATTAATAACCCTTTAACAGTTTTTTTTAAAGATTTTATTTATTTATTTGACAGAGAGAGTGAGCACAAACAGGGGGAGCAGCAGGCAGAGGGAGAGGGAGAAGCAGGCTCCCTGCAGAGCAGGAGAAGCCCCATATGGGACTCTGTCCCAGGACTCTGGGATCATGACCTGAGGCAAAGGCAGTCACTTAACCAACTGAGCCACCCAGGAACCCTCATTAACAGTGTTTTTGAATGAAATCGGTGAACTACTCAGTCTGAAGGATAAATGTTCAATTTATTTTCTAGTATTGTAAATATGATGTTGGACTTCTTATCTAAATGATCTAGAAAACCTCTTATATGTAGCAACAGTTGAGAACAATTTATGAGCTGACAAAGGATGTAATAGTTTATGAGTTGTACACAGTGTCTACAACAATTGTTCTATACAGTTTGTGAACAGAATTATGACTTGCGAACTGCAGGACTTCCAGAAGGCTGGAAGCTTCTAGCTGTAACTCAAATGAGAATTATATCACCTTAAAAAAGGGTACCACTACTCTCTTGACAACAGCTGCTGATAGTCCCTGGAAGCAGGCGGGGGGCTGACAGGCCAGGTCTCTATAGTGGTCCAAAAGCACCTCTGGGGCTACCCAGGAAAAATATCACACCTCCTACTTACAGTTTCCCTTGTTCAAAAGAAAGAAAGGCTTTTCCCAGTATTTACCAAACAGATCACACCCTTATGGTCACTTGGTCCGTGCATCAAATGGTACACGGCACATATGAGAGTTCAGGTTTGTGGAGGAAGAGTAGGGGTTCCATAGTACGAGGGCGTCCACAGAGCCCCTCACTCTCTCTTGGTTTCTGCATAATGGCTTACCAAACTTATCCTTGAATTGTAAGTGGATTTAGAATTATTTAGTCTTCACCAAACTAACCGTCTAAAATGGACATAAGCCTTAAAGACGGTATTATTAAGAAACTATGACTTGAAGATGATACTAAGATCACAGAACAAATGGACAATACAAAAGTGATAATGGGGGTGCCTGAGTGGCTCAGTTGGTTAAGTGACTGCCTTCGGCTCAGGTCATGATCCTGGAGACCTGGGATCAAGTCCCACATCGGGCTCCCTGCTCGGCGGGAAGCCTGCTTTTCCCTCTCTCAGTCCCCCTGCTTGTGTTCCCTCTCTGGCTGTGTTTCTCTCTGTCGAATAAATAAAACCTTAAAAAAGAAAAACAACAAAAGTGATAATGGTGAAATTCTGCTTTAGTGCCAGTCTTTTTCATCTTGATTTCAATGAAAAATAATGACTGTTTAATCAGATCTCACAAGAAGTTTGCCAGAAAACTTAAAATTACCAGGAAGATCATTTGAAATATGAATTTACATACACTATTATTAAAGGTGAAGCTAACCTTACATTATGTTGTGCCTAGAAATATTAACCTGATGATTATACTACATGTATACAATTTATAAATAAATAAACTCACACTGGGAAATTTCGTGTTTCACCATCTAAAATGTTTGGAAATCATTACTCTAGATTAGAGAATATATTTTGCTGGTTGAGCCCAGTCCTGTGGCTGGACGGGCAGACAAAGTTACAATAGGAGTTGTTTATTCAGAAAGCCATCTTGTAAATGTTATAGAAATCTTGCTCCACATTTTTGGCCAATCCTCTTTTTATCTTCCCAGGCCTCTAAATCATTTTGAGTAGGGTAGGTCATATGTTAGTACCTCACTCCCTCTATCCTGAATTTTCTGTCTCTGGTCTCTGACCTCTCTCACTCATCCTTTGTCTGCTTTCCTTACCTTGTGCCTGGCCTTCCACAGAAAACAGGAAGCTTCCCTTCATGGCCATGCTTCGGAATCTGTGCAACTTGCTGCGGGTCGGGATCAGTGCCCGCCACCACGAGCTTGTCCTCCAGAGGCTCCAGCATGAGGTATGTGGGAGAGGCAGGGGGCTAGCGGTGGGTGCAGAGATGCTGCTGCTTCTTCCTCATGACTGGAGAAGGTCCTGGCCATGAGCTATTTCCATGTGGGCTGTAAACAGGTATGGAGATATGGATAGGTTGGCAGAGACAGATCTAGGGGGATACGCCCCAGAGATTCAAGTCTAAGAACTTTCCTTGGATCACTGGTTTACGAAGAAGAGGTACTTTTGTGATGTAACTGACTTCAGAAGGAGTCGAGAAACCAGTCTCCTTCCTTTACTTCCTCTCCTTTTTTTCTTTGTTTTTTGAAGATTTATTTGTTTGTCAGAGAGAGAGAGAGAACACAAGCAGGGGGAGAAGCAGGCAGAAGGAGAAGCAGGCTCCTCATTGAGCAAAGAGCCTGATGCAGGACTTAATCCCGGGTACCTGGGATCATGATCTGAGCCAAAAGCAGATGCTCAACTGACTGAGCCACCCAAGCATCCCTCCCTTCTTTCCTTCTCATATTCTCACCTGATAGCTTCCTTTTTTCTTTATTCTTCTCTACCTTTCTCTGTATCTCTTCTCTAATATCCATTTTATCCTTCCTCACTTTCCCACAAATCTTATCTCGTATTCCTGGTCCCTGAAGTCCCTGATTAGCCCCACCTCCATACTCCCTGATATGGTGCTCATGACCCCTCCCTTGCTTTCCAGAATTCGGTGATCCACAGTCGGCAGTTCCCATTCAGATTTCTTAATGCCCATGATTCCATCGATAACTTGGAGGCCCGACTCAAAAGTAAAGGTATGATCTATCTTCCAAATCCTGTTTGTCTCTTGAGTCTGAGAGTAGATAAATTAGAAGCACTGGTATATTTCAGCCTCTTGCCTTCCAGTCTCAGGGTGTGGGGTGGGCAGAGGTCAGACACTTGCCAACCCAAGGGTCAGGGCTTAGGACAGGTATTGGTGGGGAGACAATAAGAGGGAGCAGAGGCTGACTGACATTGACTCACTTACTTACCTCTCACTACACAGCATTGCCACTCCCCTCCAATACAAAACTGATGTGTTCGATAATGACCAGAAATGCAAAAAAGGATAGGAATTGGACCTATCGGAGGTATCCTTACAACCCAAGTCGCCGGCAACTTCGGACAACAATGATGATGCCAGTGATATATGAACAGCTCAAGAGGGAAAAGCTGAAAATAAAAAAGGCCAGGTGTGTGCATGTGTGCACGCACATGTGTGTATGCACATGTTGTGCTATCTGGGAGCAAAGGATGGGCAACAGTAGGTACCAGGGCTCAGGAGTCACTTGGGAACCCCCACTTTTATTCTTTATTTTATTTTATTTTTTTTTAATTTTATTTATTTATTTCGCAGAGAGAAACACAGCGAGAGAGGGAACACAAGCAAGGGGAGTGAGAGAGGGAGAAGCAGGCTTCCCGCAGAGCAGGCAGCCCGATGTGGGACTCGATCCCGGGTCTCCGGGACCATGACCTAAACGGAAGGCAGTCGCTTAACCAACTGAGCCACCCAGGCGCCCCCCCCCCCACTTTTATTCTTTAAAGACATGTTTGCCCTAGTCGCTCAGACTTGCCTTGTTCCAGCTGTCTTTGCATAGCAAACTTTGCTTTTAACATTGTCCTATGGAGAATTCATGAGAAAAAACCTGTGTTGGGGCCTCCAGTTTTTTTCTGGGATTGTTTTATTGGTTTCTGGGGTTCTGTGAATCTGTGCAGCATTCTTCTTTCTCTTAGTGTGTGCTAGAGATACATACATGCTCCTGCCCTGGATCAGTGTCTTTTTCTTCTCTGTGAGGTCTGCTTGTTCTTTTTGTTTCTCTCTCTCTCTCTTTCTCTCTCTCTATTTATTTATTTTTCTTTATACATATAAAGATAGTAACCACCGAGCAGGCTCAAAGGCTCAGTGGATTAAAGCCTCTGCCTTTGGCTCAGGTCATGATCTCAGGGTCCTGGGATCAAGGCCCGCATCGGGCTCTCTGTTCAGCAGGGAGGGTGCTTCCTCCTCTCTCTCTGCCTGCCTCTCTGCCTACTTGTGATCTCTCTCTCTGTCAAATGAATAAATAAAATATTTAAAAAAATAGCTGTTCTGTAAGGTTGATGAAATCCGAGCACTCTGTCCTTTAGCTGCTTCAGCAGGGTCTTCATTCAAGACAAATGCAGGGCTCATCTAACCTACTAGTGAATCTGTGGCTGAACCCAGGGCCACTTAAAAGTCAAGCCTGGGGGCCAACTCAGTAGCCAGTGGAACTGAGATGTGCCGGATTTTAAGGACAGTATGAAAAAGGATGTAAAATATCTCCTCTGTAGCTTTTGTATTAATTACATATTATAACGAAAATAGTTTAATATGTTAAATGTCATATTAAGTTAATTTCTCCTGTTTATTTTTACTTTTTTCTCATGGCTACTAAAAGTTTTTAGTTACATGTGTAATTTTAATTTTGTTTTATTAATTGTCAATTCTATTGGATAACACTAGTAGAGAATACTGAATTTTCTAGTTTAAAAAATTATTATGAAAAGAGTTTAAACATGCACACAAGTAATGAGACTAGTATAATGGACTCCCATAAAACTGTTAGCCACATTCAGTGATTATCTAGATTGTGCCACGTTTAGTGGGCGCTTTCTTCTTTTTTCTAGGAAGGTATTTTTAAGAAAAATGCCAAATAATATACATTTTATTTCATCTTTTTCTAGTTCACGTGTATCTCTTAATACATTTTTTATGTGGTTAGACTGTCATTAATACAGCTAATCATTATAATAACAATAATAATTCCTTGGTATTATCCTTTATTATCTAGTCCATATTCAAATTTCCCAATTGTCTGGAAGTATTTCACAATTTTATTCAAATCAGAATCCAGATAAGGCATACACATTACATTTGATTATTAAGTTTCTTTTATCTCTTTTAATGTTTTTATTGTTTTCAGGCCATTGACTTACTAAGGAAACAGGCTTCAGGGACCCTGCAGAGTGTCCCACATTCTGGATTTGTCAGCTTCTTCGTGGTGTCTTCTAACTTGTTTCTCTATTTCATGTGCTGAAGTTATTAACTCTAAAGGCTTATATAGATTCAGATTTCACTTTTTTTTCCTTTTAAGACTATTTCCTAGGGGATTCTTTGACACTGTGAGACCACCTTTTTTTTTTTTTTTAAACCTTGTAATAAGATACAGGATCAGGGGACATCAAAGATCTGGTGGTCCTACTCGTAGTGATGCTACGACTGCTCCATGCTTTTAGATGGTTATAGCCTGATCTCTTCACTGTAAGTCGATGGCTCATCCATTGGTGATCTTTGCCTGAACCTGCTCTTTTTTTTTTTTTTTAAGATTTTATTTATTTATTTGACAGAGTGAAACACAGCTAGAGAGGGAACACAAGCAGAGGGACTGAGAGAGGGAGAAGCAGGCTTCCCGCCGAGCAGGGAGCCCGATGTGGGGCTTGATCCCGGGTCTCCAGGATCATGACCTGAGCCGAAGGCAGTCGCTTAACCAACTGAGCCACCCAGGTGCCCCTGAACCTGTTCTTTCATTAGCAGTTCTAGAGTGGGAGTTTTCTATGATTCTCCATATTTATTAGCTGGAACTCTAAAAAGAACCTGTTCTAGCAACTTAAATTATTTGGTTACCCTGAAGTAAAGGTTCTACTGAAAAGGTGGGATGAATGTTTCCTTATTTCCTCTTTTATTTCCAGTTTTCAGAATAGAAGTTGGTATTTGTTCTTTAAAATACGGTTTAAAAATATGTAGCAGTTAAGTCTTGCCTCATGAAGTAGGTATGGAGAGTGGGTCTACAGATGACTTTTCTTCTGCCATGAGAATGGGTTAATAGAGGCCTTTGGAGTGGGAGCCCGGGCAGCTCTGCCCCAGTCTCCCCTCCCCTTAGTGGAGGCAGGCTGTGGCAGGGGCTGGAACACTGAGAGCTGGAGTGCCAAGTTCTCATGTTCCCATCTGCCTCAAAATGGCAAACAGAAGCCCCTGAGCCCCTCTGTTGGTGTCTTTTCTATCTGCAGACGGGGGAAATATGATGGTGAGATGCTGGCTCGGTATCGGCAGGCCCTGGAGACAGCTGTGAACATCTCTGTGAAGCACAACCTGCCCCCGCTACCTGGCCGCACCATCTTGGTCTATCTGACGGACGTGGAGACAGACGAGCTCTGTCGGAAGAGCAACCTACAAGGGGTAAAAGAGAAAAAAAAAATTAAAAGGTGGGGAATTAGAACGGATCCTGAGGATCCTGAGAGCTATCCTGTTCCCAGACATAGTTTTCCCGAGGAAGTACTCAGAACTGAAATAAATAGCATGCATTTGCTTCTCACTATCAAACCCTGGTTCCTAGGAGCAGTTGCTAGAATGCCATCTCAAGTCTGCTCCTGGATTATAATACTTCTATAGTTCATATTTGGCTGACACTTAATTCTCTCTAAATTTCTGTCACCAGAGTATGTCTCATTTTTACTTCCCTACATCCCGGTGTTGAATTTGGGCAGGAATCCTGGCCCTTCTCCACCTTCCTCCCCAGCCAGATCTTCCTGAGAGCTGCTGAAGCTGTCCCTTCCTAACTGGGGTTTTGTCCCTTTTCCCCAACCAGTGGAGTTGTTTGACCTCTGGGGCTGAATGGGCAAAGGCAGGTTTCAAAATAGGGGAGCTGGGGTGCCTGGCTGACTTGGCTGGCTTGGTTGGTAGAGCTTGCAACTGTGGATCTCGTGGTGGTGAGTTCGAGCCCCATGTTGGGCATGGAGCTTACTTAAAAAAAGCAGTGGTGGGGGAAGGCCGTATCTCACTGTGATGTTTGTCCCATCAGCTCCCCATAAACTATGTGCTGCTGCTGATTGGGATGATGATTGCCCGGGCGGAGCAGGTGGATCTCTTACTCTGTGGAGGAGGCACTATGAGGACCGCTGTGCTTAAGGCAGAAGAAGGCATCCTGAAGACTGCCAGCATGCTCCAGGCTCAGGCCCAGGTCAGACACCCACTCCCACCACACACAAATGCATGAAAGGACATGGTCCTGGACATGGCCTGATTAATCGGGAAAGGCAAGGACATAGTTCCGAAGCCTTCCCAAGCAGAAAATGGTGTTTGTTGCTTACCGAACATCTCCCATGCCTGCAAGGAACAAAAGCCTCTTTCCTTCAGGATTTGGATGAGAAGGGTGAATGGTCCGTGCGGACTTTTGGGAAGTACCTGCTGTCCCTGGCCACCCAAAGAGTCCCTGTGAGTACTTCCCAGTCCCTCGAAGCCCTCCCTCTCCCTCGCTTTTCCCTCCACAACTGATGTCTCTAATTTCTCGAAGGTCATCTTTCAAATTATGTATGATACCCACATCTACTTCCTCCTGGCTGTTGCTCCCTACCCAATGGTATGCTGGTAAATGCTGAACAGCCAACTCTCTGGAAAAAATAAGTCTTGGTTCATAGCATTTACTCATTTCTGTGGTGTAAATACGCCTTTGATAGCTGATTTCAAGCTACCAACATGACATCTGTGGACAGAGTTGGGAGGTGATGCTCAGTAGTACAACATTACATGGTATTTCTACTGGATACAGTAGATGTAAATAAGACCAAGAATAGATAATGGTAAAATGTAGTAAAATAATTAGGAAGTGATGAGTTTTGAGTATTTGTTGCCTTTATTTATTTATTTATTTATTTATTTAAAAAAGATTTTATTTATTTGACAGAGAGAAACACAGCCAGAGAGGGAACACAAGCAGGGGGAGTGAGAGAGGGAGAAGCAGGCTTCCTGCCGAGCAGGGAGCCTGATGTGGGACTGGATCCTTGGTCTCTGGGATCATGACCTGAGCCGAAGGCAGTCGCTTAACCAACTGAGTCACCTAGGTGCCTCATGTTGCCTTTATTTTTAATATAATTTATTTACGTTTATACAGTTTAATGTTTGGTAGTGGCCAACGTTTAACAACTGGCTCACAAAATTCCTAAAATTATTTTAATATTTTTAAAAGAGATTTTACTTATTCATTATTCATTAGAGAGAGAGAGAGAGCACAAGCAAAGGGCAGAGGCAGAGGGAGAGGGAGAGGGAGAAGCCGATTCCCCATTGAGCAGGGATCCTGGTGCAGGGCTCCATCCAGGACCCTGGAGATCATGACCTGAGCCAAAGGCAGACAGTTAATGACTGAGCCACCCAAGTACCGACCCCCAAATGTATTTATCAGCTCTTGTAAGCCTGAGTGAGCTGCTACAGCACACCTCCTTCCTTCTCCCCCTTTCTCCTCACTCCGTGTCAGGGTGTAGTGGCTTCCCCCATCCAAAGTGCACTCTGGAGAGGCAATTTCCATTCCCCTCAGAGCTGTCCTAACCCCCTAATCCCCAGCTATCTTTTATTTTGATATCTTTTTTTTTTTTAAAGACTTTATTTATTTGACAGAGCGAAACACAGCCAGAGAGGGAACACAAGCAGGGGGAGCGAGAGGGGGAGAAGCAGGCTTCCTGCCGAGCAGGGAGCCCGATGTGGGACTCGATCCAGGGTCTCCGGGATCATGACCTGAGCCAAAGGCAGTCGCCCAACCAACTGAGCCACCCAGGCGCCCCTTATTTTGATATCTTGAGTTTATTAGCATATGTGCTCCATGATCCCAGTCCCTCCCGTTTCGTCTTGCAGGTGGACAGGGTCGTCCTCTTTGGCAACACTATGTATGACAGTCTGGTAAATGTGGCCAAACAGATTCTCTGGCAGCATGTGAATTCCAAGTGCCTCTTTGTTGCTGTCCCCCTGCAAAGGGTATATAACATGTAAGGATGCTCAAACTCCTTGTCCAGTGCCCGAAGGCAGGTTTCCAGATTCCCTCTCTACCCCTGTGTAGTTTGGGACACCCTCACTCACCAAGCACATTCCTATCTCTGCCTCTTAAGTACTAGAGCCTTCTCTGAAGTCTTTAGCCTAGCTCTGTGCCCCTTGTGAGGGTCCACCCCAGCCCCAGCCTAGCACATAGCCCTATGAAAAGTGTAGAGGTGGAGTATCCTTCCTAGAGAGCAGTGACTCTGTTCCTGGCACTGTTTCTGATGAGTAATGGCCGCTTCTTCCTTTGCCAGATTACCGGATTCAAATCCCAATTACGTGACACTTGCAGGCTACACGGACGGGATACTGAAGTGAGTACAGAATGGGCACTGAAGGGGTTGGGGGTTTTGTTAGAACATGTTTCAGAGATTACCCGGCTTCTACTCCCTTTACTTCTCTCTCTCTTTTTTTTTTTTTTAAAGATTTTATTTATTTGACAGAGAGAAACACAGCCAGAGAGGGAACACAAGCAGGGGGAGTGAGAGAGGGAGAAGCAGGCTTCCTGCCGAGCAGGGAGCCCGATGTGGGACTCGATCCCAGGTCTCCGGGATCATGACCTGAGCTGAAGGCAGTTGCTTAACCAACTGAGCCACTCAAGCGCCCCTTAATCTTTAACTTTTAATCTTCATCTTTTCCAGCCTAACTGCTGGTGGCCCAAAGAAAGCCCATGATAAGCATGCAAAGCAGGAGGGGCTAGAGCTGGGTTTCTTCTCTTTTCCTTCATCCTTGTGGTTCTGCATCCTGGTTTATTTTAAGTCTACATTCACTGCTTATGGTTGTCTTCTTAAGAAGCTCTAGTTAACTGGGTGAACTTTCCTAGCTGTATCTTTGCCCCCTGCCCCCTTGGAAGATCTGATTCTGCCTCTGGTATTCACTCTTATTTATTTGGTCACATTTATGTCAGGTTCATTGCAGAGCGTGGGGCCTCCCGTCTTCTAGAACATGTGGGCCAAATGGACAAAATATTCAAGATTCCGCCACCCCCAGGAAAGACAGGGGCCCTGTCTCTCCAGCCACTGGAGGAGAACGCTCTACGCCCCTTGGCTCCGATTTCCCAGCCACGGTTAGTCTATGTTTCTATGTCTTTGTGAATTGGGAGAGGCTGTGGGCTGGTGGCTGCATTTCTGGCTGTGGAGATGCTGTGTGCTCTACTCACTGAGGTATGCCTCCTCTTTCCCACGTAGGGATTTCTCTGCCAGAAGAAGCTGTCGCATTGTGAGCGTACTCCTCCTTCTGCTGGGGAAAGGGGTCAGAGTGTAGGGCGGGCTCAGGAGAAGAGGGTCTGGCTTTCTCATCACAGCTTTGCCAAATAGTAGCTTGAATCTTGGGCTAGTTGTTTTTCATTTCTTGAAGCTTTATTTTTTGATTAGTAAAATGGAGATAATTGTGCTTTCCTCATCGTGTTGTCACGAGCACACAGTGGGCAAATGGTAAGTGTCTAATAATCAGCTGACCAAGGAGTGTGAGAAATGGCAAGTAGGGTTTAAGCTCCAGGGCTCTGCAGCTGAGGCTCTCAGGCCTACTGGACACCCCACTGCTGTCTGTCATACCTTCCTTGTGCTGGGTTGTGCTCAAGCGTGATCACAGCTCTGTGTCTGTGGAATTGGGTTATGAGGCTGATCCCTAGACCAAGCCTAGGCCTCTGCTTACTCCCAGATGGCGCAGCATCCGGCTTTTCATTTCCTCCACTTTCCGGGACATGCATGGGGAGCGGGACCTGCTGTTGAGGTCTGTGCTACCAGCTCTGCAGGCCCAAGCAGCACCCCACCACATCAGCCTTCATGCCATCGACCTGCGCTGGGGCATCACTGAGGAGGAGACCCGCAGGAACAGGTGAGGGGGCCACAGAGAAGAGGAGCCAGGTCAGGGATGAGGGGCTTGAATGGTAGAATTGACGTGGGGAGGTGGAGGCTGCGAGGAGGGCTGAGGGCTTAGGGCAGGGGGAGGTCTTTGGATGCTAACAAGAGCAGCCTGCCTGGCTTTGCTCAGTCATGAGCCCTGGCCCTGTCTTCCTGTTTGTACCTGTATTCCCTGATCTGATGCCTCCATAACCATGTTTGCAGACAGCTGGAAGTGTGCCTGGGGGAGGTGGAGAATGCGCAGCTGTTTGTGGGGATTCTGGGCTCCCGCTATGGCTACGTTCCCCCCAACTACAACCTCCCTGACCATCCTCACTTCCGCTGGGTAAGGCAGACAGTGGGGCCGGAGTAGGTCTGGGGAGGAACCAGAGTTTGGGGCACAGGTGGAGAGAAACCCCAGTGTGTCAGGAACCTTGCGACTATGGACAGGCAGCTTCTTGACACTTGAAGTGAATCCCAGGCAGAAGATTGTACAAGTGACCAAGTCTTAGATGAGGGGATTCCTTTGGGAAGTATCTTTCAGTTGGCCAAGGGGTGCAAGAGGTAAGAGGAGTAGGTCTGTTTAGGTTTTGCTACCAGACAGATCTGGGTTCTGATGTCCTTTCCTGTGTGACTTTGTGGGACATGGCTTATCCTAACCCAGCCTCAACTTCCCTGTATATTAAAGAGGACCAGTGGTAAAAAAAAAAAGGAAAAAAAAAAAAAAAAAGAGCCAGTGGTGTCTATACTGCAGAGTTACTATGAGAATTAGAAATCTGTTTTTAAAAACGCTCAACATGTGACAGGCATTCAATAAATGGTAGCTGTTAGCTGTGTTTTATTGGCTTGTATCTGGAGGGAGAGAGGGAGGAACATCACTGAGAGGCAGGAGGCCTGGGATCTTGGCAGGTCTCAAGGGAGGGGTTAGCATGACCCAGGACTGAACTCACCTGTCTTCTGCCTTCTCTCCTCAGGCCCAGCAGTATCCTCCAGGCCGCTCTGTGACAGAGATGGAGGTGATGCAGTTCCTGGACCGGGGCCTGCGCCTGCAGCCCTCTGCCCAAGCCCTCATCTACTTCCGGGATTCCAGCTTCCTCAGGTACCTGCTATTGCCTCTGGGCTTCTCGGCTTGGTGGCCACATCTTCTCTCCCTGGCATTCAGAGTGTAGGAGCGGGGAGGCTGGAAGAGAGCACGGGGCTCAGAGATCTGGACTCACTGCACCAAATCAGCCTTGCTGCTGAAGCCTGGAGATCTCCACTTGTGGAGTTTCAGGGAACCACAGCCAGGTCTGGTGGTTGGGGGTGAAGAGAGGCTGGGGTCTGAGTGTAGCTCCATTCTTGGGGTATCTTTGGGGGTCAGCTCTGTGCCGGATGCATGGAAATCTGACTTCACTTCTGAGTCTGAAGAAGCTGCACATCGGATCTCAGAACTGAAGAGCTTCCTGAGCAGACAGCAAGGGATTACCTGTCGCAGGTAAGCTGGGGGATATAGAGAGCCCCTACAGGGAGAGAGATGGGGAGAGGATCCAGGCCCACTGTGACTCTGCTTGTGCTCGCTTTGCCCATAGATACCCCTGTGAGTGGGGGGGTGTGGCAGCTGGCCGGCCGTATACTGGAGGGCTGGAGGAGTTTGGGCAGTTGGTTCTGCAGGATGTATGGAATATGATCCAGAAACTTTACCTACAGGTGAGCAGGAGCACCTATGGCCAGGGGAGTGGAGGGGGCTAGGCTGGTCTGGGTAGTCCTGGGTGGGAAGTAACTCAGCTGGGGCTCTGTGAGTTTTCAGGCCTGGGGGGCCTGGGGTCATGGAAACATTGTCATTTACTCTCTCATGTGCCCTCAGCCTGAGGCCCATCTGGAACAGCCAGTGTCCATCCCAGATGATGACTTGGTCCAGGCCACCTTCCAGCAGCTGCAGAGCCCACCAAGTCCTGCCCGACCACACCTACTTCGGGACATGGTGAAGCAGCTAATGCTGCACCGAAAAAGGCTAAGCCTGGTGACTGGGCAGTCAGGACAGGGCAAGACGGCCTTCTTGGTACATAGCCCTTGGAAGGAGGAGGAGGGTGCTGTGTCGGTGAAGGAATTGGGAGTCATGCATGGAAAATGTGACCACATTTTCTCTTTACTTTCCATACAGGCATCTCTTGTGTCAGCCCTGCAGGCTCCTGATGGGGCCAAGATGGCCCCCTTAGTCTTCTTCCACTTTTCAGGGGCCCGCCCAGACCAGGGTCTTGCCCCCACCCTGCTCAGACGCCTCTGTGCCTATCTGCATAGCCAACTGCAAAAGCAGAGTGGCCTCCCTACCACCTACCGGTGTGTATCCCCCATTCGCCCCCAACCTTGTTGTTGCCACATGACAGCACTCCTGCTCACCCTCGTCCTTACCTTGCATACACAGGGGCCTGGTGTGGGAGTTCCAGCAGAGGCTACTGCCTGAGTATGCTCAGTCCCTGAAAAGTGGCCAGACCCTGGTGCTGATCATCGATGGGGCTGACAGGCTGGTGGGTCAGCATGGGCAGCCGGTCTCAGACTGGATCCCAAAGACCCTTCCCCTGGTGAGTGTGAGAAGGAGGTGGGAGTGGGCTGTAGTAGTGGGGAAGGGGACCTCTCCAACATTGCCCTCCTCTTTTTCCTTCTACCTCCTTCTCCTTCTGCCAAATATCACAGCGGGTGCACCTGGTACTGAGCATGTCTGCTGATGCAGGCCTGGGGGAGACCCTTGAGCAGAGCCAAGGTGCCCACATGGTGGCCCTTGGGCCTCTGGAGCCATCTGCCCGGGCCCAGCTGGTGAGAGAAGAGCTGGCTCTCTACGGGAAGCGGCTGGAGGAGTCACCTTTTAACAATCAGGTTGGATGTAGGCCAGGGCTGGTGGGGGTGTGGACCGGGTGAGGACCCCATATGCAGCCCTGCTCCTTGATCTCTGAAGGAGCTCTGTGCCAGGGGAAGCTGTCGATAACTGGGAATCCATATAATACCAGCCAGCCTTTTCCCCCTGGAGAATGGCCTCCTCGGGCCTGTCCCGATGCAGGGAGGAGTAAGGCTGTGGTTATTGCCTGTCCCGATGTGGGGAGGAGTAAAGCTGTGGTTATTGCCTGTCCCGATGTGGGGAGGAGTAAGGCTGTGGTTTTTGGGTGCAGTACACTGAACCACAGGGGCCTTCTGGAAAGAGGGGCAGGTAAAGCAATGGAGGGAAGGGGTGACTGTTTTTTGCAGTGAGGCCATCAGCTGACGCCTTCTGGGGACTCTCAGAGGAAGTGTCACCTGCAGTAGGCTTGGCACGCGTGGTGGAGCCCAGGGGGCGGAGGGCTGGCCGTGGCAGGCTCTCTGCTCCCCGCGCTGAGTTCCCTTTGTCTCATCAGATGCGGCTGCTACTGGTGAAGCGGGGGTCCTCCCTGCCTCTCTACCTGCGCTTGGTCACCGATCACCTGAGGCTCTACACGCTCTATGAGCAGGTTGGCTGGCGGCGTAAACCCTCACTGCCCATTTTTTCAGTCCTAATCCACGTCCCATTCTTCCTCTGGCTTCTTTCACCCCCATCCCTCTACTTTTCCTGCCCTCATTCTGCGCCACTCTGGGGTCACCATACCCCTGCTCAGCTTGCACCTTCCTCCCCCCACCTTCGTCCACACCTTTTCTCTTCTTTTTCTCATCCTTTCCCACAGTTCCTGCTACCCACTCCCCTCCCCACAATGAAAGCTGCCTCTTCTCCTCCCTGCACTGACTGAAGCCCAGTCTTCCTCCTGTCCCCAGGTGTCTGAGAGACTTCGTACCCTGCCTGCCACTGTCCCGCTGCTGCTGCAGCACATCCTAGGCACCCTGGAGCAAGAGCATGGCCCCGATGTCCTTCCCCAAGCCTTGGCCACCCTTGAAGCCACACGTAGTGGTCAGTGGTTGGGGTGGGGTGGGAGACAGAGAGTTCAGGAGTTAGGTGGCGTTGGCTCGGTTAGGGTCTCAGTGAGTGGTGTAAGGAAGACCAGGTATCATGGGACGGGCATGCTGTGGGGTGTGGTGACAGCCTCAGAGAGCTGGGGTTTTCAGGTCTGACTGTGGACCAGCTTCATGGAGTGCTGAGCGCATGGCGGATACTTCCCAGGGGTGCAGAGAGCTGGGAAGATGCCGTGGCTGCTGGCAACAGTGGGGACCCCTACCCCATGGGCCCATTTGCCTACCTCGTCCAGAGTCTGCGCAGGTACCGCTGCCCCTAACTGGATTCCCGCCAACCTCCTGTGCCTTCCTGGCTTTGAGCCCGGGCCCCATGTGATCCTTTCTTCATCCTACCCTTCCCAGATATAGCCCCTGACACCTGTCTCCCAGGCTCCGAATGGGCTGCCATGCAGTTTGCCACTCTATGGGGTAGGCATGGGAGCCCACAGCTATGCCAGGCACTCACTGACAGGCCTCCTCCCCTCCTTGCCCACCCTCTCTCCCTCACATGAGGACAGTCTGCTAGGGGAGGGCCCCCTGGAGCGTGCTGGTGCCCGGCTCTGCCTCCCCGATGGGCCCCTGAGGACAGCTGCTAAATGCCGATATGTGAAGAGGCGGGGCCTGGAGAAGACAGCACACCTCCTCATCGCAGGTAATTGCGGCCCAAACTGGCCTGAACTGACCCCAGGAAACTGAGAGTGGGGCCCTGCCTGGAGACCAGGACCACCCACTGGTACTCCCATTCAGCTGGCCTCCTCACTGGCCACTGCGGTGGTGGATGGCTTTTGCTCAAACCTGTGGCATTCGATCTCTGGAGATGCTTCAGGCTGAGCCTATCTCAATGTCTGTTCTGTGACCCACACCTGCAGCTCAACTCTGGAAGACTTGTGACCCTGATGCCGCAGGCACCTTCCAAAGTTGCCTTCCTGAGGCCCTGGCAGATCTGCCTTACCACCTGGTTAGTCTCGAGATCCCATAGGCACCTTCTCCCAGGCAACTGCTTTGACTGTTCTGAGACTGAGACCTCATTCCCTCTTGACCACCACCCCTGTCACCACTGCTATGACCCCTCTTTACCTTTCTCCGTCCAGTTTTCTTGCCCTCTTCTGTAGGTCCTTTGTCCCAGCTCCTAGGTCAAGGTCCTGGCTGCACAGACAGGGTCTAAAACTAGACTCTTCCTTCTTACCTGCCTCTTCACATCCTAATGAGCCCAACATGACCTTCCCAGCTCCAGAGCGGGAACCATGGCCTTCTCGCAAAGTTTCTCACCAGTCTCCATGTGGTGGCCGCACACCTGGAACTGGGTTTGATCTCTCGGCTCCTGGAGGCCCATGCCCTCTATGGTGAGATACATCAGTTTCTTCTCTGAGATATGGGCCCCCTGGGTGTGTTTATGGAGGGTGTGCTGGGAGTGGGGCAGGAGGCATAATGCAAAGAACAGTTAAATTTCTATCCCAGATTGAAAAGGCCAAGAGGGTAAGCAGGTGAATTTCAGGGGACCTTCTACCCAGGTCTCTTAGACCAAAGGTTCTCAAACTTTATTTAACAGGCATACAATGAATCAGGAATGTTGTTCAAATTGCAGATCTCTGGGTCCCCAGATTCTGGTTCCCTAGGTCCAGAGTGGGGCCTAAAGCTTTTTATTTTTAACAGATGTTCCTGATGTAGGGCCAGAAGGCTTCAAGACTTAATATTTTGATATATTCTGTGACCGTATTTGGTACTGGGGTTAAGGGGGTCCAGGCTGACTCCCCAGTGATGCTCTGCATTTATCTCACAGCTTCCTCAGTCCCTGAAGATGAACGAAGTCTTCCTGAGGCCGAGCCTGCTGTGTTTCACACATTCCTGAGGCAGCAGGCTCCGGTCCTCAGCCAGTACCCCCAGCTCCTGGCTCAGCAAGCAGCCAACCAGCCCCTGGACTCGCCTCTTTGCCGCCAGGCCCCACAGCTTTCCCGGCGATGGTGCCTCCAGCACATGCTACGATGGCTTAATAAACCACACACCATGGAGGGCCAGCAGAGGTAAGGCCCCTGGCCCTGGCTGCTGGGAAGCCCACCAGAGAGGAAGCTATAGCCCTTTCTGAAACTGGACAAAAAAGACCAGGGTCACCATGAAGGGGGGATTCGGGCATAGGAATGCAAATGTGAATTCCCTTTCCTGTCTTTGCCTGAATTCCTCGTTTCCTCCCTTTTTTCCTACTCTTTCTCTTCTAGTTCCAGCCTGTCTCTGGTGGTTTCCTCATCCCCCACAGCAGTGGCCCTCTCCCCTAGTGGGCAGAGAGCTGCTGTGGGCACTGCCAATGGGATGGTTTACCTGTTGGACCTGAGAACCTGGCAGGTAAGACACTTAAGGTGGGCAGAATTTGCCTCCAGAAAAAGCCTCACGGACTGTCCTGAAGATCTCAGCACCAGCCCCACCTGTTATGATTCTGTTTGATTCAGCAACTTGTATTTCCCTCACCCCAGATCAAAGGCTTGGTATTAAATCAATCACACCTCCCAAGTACTTGCTGCAGACCTTTCCATTCAGGGCCGTCCTAAGGCTGTCCTGTGCTAAGGCCGTCCCGCACTAAGGCTGTCCTGCACTAGGGCCGTCGTACTAAGGCTGTCCTATACTAAGGTTGTTCTATACTAAGCAGCGCAAGGCATGCAGGGCTTGAGACATGGTCCTTGCCCACCGAGTGGCCAGTTTTGTTGAAAGACATACAAAGTGAAAAAGAACCAAAACATAGCCATGTAATGTACACAAGGGCAGAGTACGGTGGGTACTTCCAGGAGAACATGGGACAGGCAAGGGCATGCATGCCAGTTGAGTGAAAGGCATAGGGGAGAGTGCTTCCAGGAAATTTCTGGGAATGATTGCAGCAGAGAATGCTTAAGGGAAGGTAACAGCAGATCAGGCTGGGGAAGTGGGTCCCACAGCCACAGCCACTCCCTCTCTGTCCCTCCCACCCATATGACCCCCACCGCCATGCGTATGTGCACACACACACATACACAGACCCATCAGAATCTTCTGTGACTTGGGGATGCATATGAGGTTGGGAGTAGTGCAGAAGATAAGGCCCCACCTGAACCGAGGCTTGGTCTATATCTGCAGTGGGGCCTAAAGCTTTTCACCTTTTTTTTTTTTTTTAAGATTTTATTTACTTATTTGACAGAGATAGACACAGAGAAAGAGGGAACACAAGCAGGGGAGTAGGAGAGGAGAAGCAGGCTTCCCCCCAAGCAGGGAGCCCAATGCGGGGCTTAATCCCGGGATTCCAGGATCAAGACCTGAGCCGAAGGCAGTCGCTTAATGACTGAGCCACCCAGGCGCCCCAAAGCTTTTCACTTTTAATAAGTGGGGCCAGAGGGCCATCCTTTCTCCAGCCCTTCTTGCCTTGACCTCCTTTTTGGTTGGAACTGAAATGGCTGGACACTGTGGGCCAGGGCGGTGTCCTGACCGAGCTTCTCTGCTTGTTCTCCTAGGAGGATAAATCTTTGGTGAGCGGCTGTGACGGGGTCTCCGGTTGCTCATTCCTGTCGGACAGTGCCCTTTTTCTCACTGCCTTTGACGGGCTTCTGGAGCTCTGGGACCTGCAGCAAGGTTGTCGGTAAGGGGCCCCTCCCCCATGTCTTGGAATGAGGGCCTTCCCTGCTCGTCGGAAGCCCCCGAAGCAGGGGAAAGAGGAGGGAGGCCAGGGGCTCTAACTTTGTCCCCCTGGAACAGGGTGCTCCAGACCAGTGCTCACCAGTACCAAATCACTGGCTGCTGCCTAAGCCCGGACCGCCGGCTGCTGGCCACCGTGTGCCTAGGGGGATGCCTAAAGGTAATGACCAAGGGGCAGTGGTAGTCAAAGTGGCCCTAAATGCCAAGTCAGCCCTGTGAAGTTGTTCTCTTAGTGTGGCGGAGCTGCTGACTGCCTGGCCTGGGAGGGGCCTTTCCTGCTGAGGGCAGGGGACTGGACAAGGTGGCCTCCAGGCCTGAGAAGCTCAGGCATCTGTACTCGGCACATAGCTTTCTCTCCTTCTCTCTCCTTCAGCTGTGGGACACAGTCCGTGGGCAGCTGGCCTTCCAGCACACGTGTCCCCGCCCCCTGAACTGCATTGCTTTCCACCCAGAGGGGCAGGTAATGGCTGTAGGCAGCTGGGCTGGCAGCTTCGGCTTCTTCCACGTGGACGGGCTCAAAGCTGCCAAGGTGAGAAGCCCTAGTCACCCTGGGGGAGGAAGCCCAAGAGGGCAGGAGGGGAAGCTGTGGGATTACGGATGTCCACATTCTGCTTCACTTTGGGCTTGTGTTGAGAGCAGGAGTTTCCAGCTTTTATTAAGCCATCACGTTTCCATTTCTACTTCATCATGTAGGAACTCGGAGCCCCAGGAGCCTCTGTCCGTACCTTGGCCTTCAATGTGTCCGGGCGGGTTGTGGCTGTGGGGCGGCTGGACAGCACAGTGGAACTGTGGGCCTGGCATGAGGGGGCACGACTTGCTGCCTTCCCTGCCCACGGTGGCATTGTGGCTGCTGCCCTTTTCCTGCGTGCTGGGCGCCAGTTACTGACAGCTGGAGAGGATGGCAAGGTCAGGTGGTAGAGGCTGGTGGTGGGTTAGGAGGAGGTAGGGGAGGCATATCTGGGTGAGGGTGGACCTTTTGTTGGGGAGACTGTGGAAGGGCTCGCTGGTGCAAGCTATAGGGAGAGGGGTGCAGTATGTGCATGAGCCACTCAGGAGAAGAAGGGGGAGGCTTTTAGGGGGGAGGAGGAACTTAATGGGCTATCACTTCTATCACTCTGGGGGTAGAAGTGGTGTATCTTTAAGTCCTGTTCTTGGCCCTCAGGTTCAGGTGTGGTCTGGATCTCTGGGTCGGCCCCGGGGGTGCCTAGGTTCCCTTTCTCTCTCTCCTGCCCTCTCCGTGGCTTTCAGCCCAGATTGTGATCGAGTGGCCGTTGGGTACCGAGCAGATGGCATCAGGATCTACAAAATCACTTCAGGTGCTGAAGAGAGAAGGGGTGGGCTGTTTGAGCCTTTGGAAAGAGCCTCCCCACCCTGCACTCCCTTTCTGAGTGCCTCTGGTTTTTCCACATGCTCTAGGTTCCCAGCGGGCTCAGTGTCAGGCACTAGATGTGGCAGTGTCTGCACTGGTCTGGCTAAGCCCTGAGGTGTTGGTGAGTGGTGCAGAAGATGGGTCCCTGCAAGGCTGGACTCTCAAGGAGAGTTCCCTTCAGTCCCTCTGGCTCTTGTCCAGATACCAGAAGCCCGTGTTGGGACTGGCCACCTCCAAAGAACTCTTGGCTTCTGCCTCAGGTATGGCTGGCCAGTGGGCAGCTTCCTTTTAAATATGCTCATGCCTTTCCTCAATTTATATGTGTGTATGTATAGGAAACACACGCACATAATTATTTTTAAAATTTTCAAAGTGCTTTTAAATGCATTTTTTCTTTTGCATCATCAGTCTAGATGATGTTTTTCTGGTTTCCTAACCCTGATTCTGGGACCACTGTTAATCCCTGGAATCCTCTGAGTTTCTGCCCAGGGGGAGACTTTGCTGGGCATACGGATGGGTTTCCCTTATGAGGAGGAAAGAGATGTTGAGGTGAAAATGCAGAATGGTCTTAGTCCTCTCTAGGTGGGAGACTTGGTCCAAGTGATAGTGGTCACTTGAGAAGAGGAGGGTCTGGAGGTGTGGCGGGAGTTGGGTGGCTGAAGAGCCAATGCTGGGAGTGCCTGCTGTTCCTGTCCCATGACCTCATACAATGACTGACCCTTGTCACTCAGACGCTCCACAGCCTGTGACTCACTGCTGTTGGACATCGCCCTCACCCGGCATGATTGCCTTTGTCTTTGAGGTCCTGTCTCGCTTCCTGTTTCAGGGAATCTTCCTTTCTCCCTCTTTCCAATGCAGAAGATTTCACAGTGCGGCTCTGGCCAAGGCAGTTGCTGACACTGGCACAGACAGTAGAAGATTTTCCCTGTGGCACTGAGCTCCGGGAACATTTGGGGCCCGTGAGCTGTTGTAGCTTCAGCACCGATGGAGGCAGGCTGGCCACGGGGGGCAGGGACCGGGTGAGCCGCGGGGGTGCTCCCACCTTGAGCCCACAGCCCCTCTGGGTTCTGGATTCCTTGACAGTGCATTTCCCCTGGCTCCTGAGGCATTTTGCTTTACCATACCTGCCTCTGCCATCCCTTCCTTGATACTCCCTTTTCCTTTAAAATTTCTTGCTGGAAATGGCCCTGATGTTTCTACCTCCCTCCTATGGTCCTGACTGCTTCCCCTTTGGGACCTATCCAGAATCTCTTCTGCTGGGATGTGCGGATGCCCAAAGCCCCTGTTCTGATTTGCTCCTTCTCTGCCTGTCACCGTGACTGGGTCACTGGCTGTGCCTGGACCAGAGAAAACCTACTGGTAAGGGAAGGGGTGGGGGTGGGGCAGATCTCAGCAGGGTCCCTGGAGGAGGACCACACGGCCCATGTCATCCTGTTTCTGACACCCATTTATAGTAATAGTAGCTGGCATTTATCGAGCACTTAGTACGTGGCAGGCGTTGTACTAAGCTCTTCATAGTCTTTACAGTTCCAGGTGATGCAGACACTACTGCTATCTCTATTTCATAGACGAGGATCTTGAGCTCAGATAGATTAAAGAACATTTCCAAGGTCATGTAAGTGATGAGGCTGAAGCACTAAACGTAAGAGAGCCTGCACTCTTAACCAGAACGCAGAACTGTCTCCCCAAAGGCTTAGGGTGTCCTCTTCCTGCACTTAGAGACTACTGCTGTGATTTCTTTGGTCCTAAGGCAAAAAAAAAAAAAAAAAAAAAGAAAAAAAAAGAAACAAAACAAAAATACCCTCAGGTTATGCACTCAAGGTTGGCAAAGCCTAGCTTTCCAGTGCAGAATCCCCACCCTTGTTCTCAAGAAGAGATGAGAAAGGTGTGAGAATCAGTTGAATAGAGTTGACACAGTCTGTCCACCCTTGCCTGCTGGGCTGCCGGATCTTTCCATGGTGTTGCAGACTGTGCACCTTTGTCTGGGTTTGTTGACTGACAGTATCTGAATAACAGGGACAGGAGCCAGCGTTCAGTGCTCAGCCTGTCCCAGGCAGGCCTTCATGTAGGTGCCTCAGCCCCGCAGTAGCCACCGTGGACAGTGACACTGTTACTATCCTCATTGACTAGATGAGCATCCTCAGGCGCTGAGAGATGAACTTGCCCCAGGTCACAAAGTAAAGAATGGTGAAGCTAGGAATTGAACCCAGCATAGCCTATGTTCTTAATTGCCAGTCTTAATGCCCACTCCACTCCCATGCCCACATAAATATACAAAAATGCAGGAGGCATGCTGCTAATCCCACTCCTCTAACTTCTGACTGTACAGGTCTCCTGCTCCAGTGACGGCTCTGTGGGGCTGTGGGACCCGGGACGGCAGCAGCAGCTTGGCCAGTTCCTGGGCCATCAGAGTGCCGTGAGCGCCGTGGTGGCCGTGGTGAGGAGGTGGTAGAGAGCTCACTGGGGGCCCTGGAAGGCTCAGGAGGCTTTGGGACACTGGGTGCATTGGGTATCTAATCTCAGAGGCAAAAGAAGTCTAAAGAATGAGACGCTCAGGCCTGGATTAGAGCAGAATGAGGGTTTTGAGCCTGAGGGTTGGTGTGAGGGGAGGGAGAAGGCAGCTCAGTGTCCGAACCGTGTGCAGGATTGTGGTCCAGAGCCAGTGAGCCTGTGTCCCCAAGTTCTCCACACTCTTGAACATCTCCTAAGCCTTTAGCGTTCAGCCCTCATTTCAGTGGTAGGAGGTATACTCCTCACGTCCTGCTCAGTGTGATTCTGCTTTGATCCTGTTCTCTGGGGCAGGAAGAACATGTGGTGTCTGTGGGCCGAGATGGAACCTTGAAAGTATGGGACCAGCAGGGCATGGAGCTGACAAGCATCCCTGCTCACTCAGCACCTATCAGCCACTGTGCAGCTTCCCTGGAGCCCCGGGCAGGTAAGGAAACATCAGCCAGTTCCCTTTCCTTCCCTTCCCCCCCAGCTTCTCCCCTTCTTCTCACAGAGACTTCATCTCTGTGCCTTCTCAGCTGGGCAGCCTGGGTCAGAGCTTCTCGTGGTGACCACTGGACTGGATGGGGCCACACGGTTGTGGCATCCGCTCTTGGTGAGCTCCCTGAAAGGACTGGGAGAGGAGTGGAGAGGACAAAGCGGGACAGCCTCCTGTGGCTTTGACCCCTGCTGTCCCATATCCATCCTTTTCTCCTAGGTGTTCCCAACACACACCCTCCTGGGACACAGTGGCCCCATCAGTGCAGCTGCAGTTTCAGAGACCTCAGGCCTCCTGTTGACCACCTCCGAGGATGGTTCTGTACGGCTCTGGCAGGTACCTGAGGAAGCAGGTGAGAGGCATGAACATGAGAGGGGTGTGTTAGTGAGGCCATGAAGGTCAGGGGTGGCTGCATATCGCCTCTCATGTTCCAGCAGTGGTCCAGCTTCTAATTAGGCATCACCTCCTTCCTTCTCCAGATGACACATACACACCCAGGAGTCCTGCAGCCATCACTGCAGTGGCCTGGGCCCCAGATGGTTCTTTGGCAGTGTCTGGGAATCAAACAGGGGAACTAACCTTGTGGCACGAAGCTAAGGCTGTGGCCACAGCACAGGTGAGCTGGGGCAACCTTGGCACTTGTCTGTGGCTAAGGCTGTGGCCACAGCACAGGTGAGCTGGGGCAACCCCAGCCGTGCATGTTCTGCTACGTGCCCAGATGGCAGGAGGGGAAAGAGGGTTAATGCTGGCTCCTCAGGAATGCTGAAATGGACTTGTTATGCCTACTAGGCTCCAGGCCACATCAGTGCTCTGGTGTGGTACTCGGCACACACCTTGATTGTTCTCAGTGCCAATGAAAAGGTCAGCGAGTGGCAAGTGGAACTGCAGGAAGGTTCGACACCCAGAAATTTCAGGTGAGGTGGTGCAGCTGGGTTAATGTGATACATTGATGGTCTTCTTATGTCTGGATTTTGTGCAAATTGCTCCACCTCTACTTCTGAACTAGGTCAATAGGATGCTAGTAAGTGGGAAAATTCCTTGGGAAATTATTTTTGGCTCCCCATCATGTCAATTTAAATAATTATCAAGTGCCGACTTTAGGCTAAGCTCTGAGCCAGGCTGTGTGAACCAGATTGAAATTACCTTTTGATTTAGGAAGCACAGTAGAGGAGGAATATGCATTTAGTAAACCAGCAGCAATAAGCAGACTGATTAGTGCTGTAAGGAAGAGAGAGATCTATAATTCCCCAAATTTCAGAAACTTACAGTTAATGAAAGAGTTGCTATTTAAGGTTGGGCTTTCAGGGTGAGTTGGAGCTTTCTGGACCTGCAAGGGAAGGGAACGGTGTTTCAGGAAGAGGAAGTAATATTAACAAAAGGCAAGGAGGCATGAGAGTGCATGGTATATTCTGGGCACAGGAGAGTTGTTGGGTTTTTGGTGAGAGTGGTGGTGGTGGGGGTTGGGGAATTGGATTGAAAAGGTAAACTGGGGGCAGGCTGTAGAGGGCATAGTGTTAAGGATTTTGAGAGTAATTATCTGCAGTTTAGGAAGAGGACTCCAGTGGCAGTATGGTAGATGGGTAGTGGTAGAGAGATATTAGAGGCTGGGAGAGCCATTGCTCTAGTCCAGGGAAGCGTAGTGTGGGCCCTGAGCCAGGCAGTGGGATGAGAAGGAGGGATAGAGATTTAGACATGTGTTGGTAAGCAGAATCCACGGTGCTTATTGATCAGTTGGATGTCAGGAGGGAAGGAAGAGACAGGAAGGCAAGAGGTGCCTCATTGGAGTGGTAAGGGGATGGTGATAATGAATACTGATATAAGAAAAACAGAAAGAGGATTTGTAGGGAAGGTCATTGTGTTCTGTATTTCACTCCTGAGGAATTCATGGGGAGCCAAAACGCCTGAGAGAGACGGACTAAAGTAGGATCTTTCTTTGTCCTTGTACCTTTTTGGAGCTGCAGTCTTCGCCTGACCCGAGTTCTGCAGGAAGACATAGGGTTCCTGACAGATGTGGCCCTGGCTCCAGACGGTCACTCCCTCATCTTGGCCAATGCGGATTTGCAGTTACAGTGCATGAAGCCAGGGGAGGCTCCTTCTGTGATCTGGTAGGGCCCACAAGGCTGCTCCTCTCAGGCTATAGAAACGGGAACAGTGGGCTAGTGGTTACCCTGGACTTGGGTCTAACTTAGAACAAAACCCTGGGGCTTACAGAGGGATGTGTGTAGGTTCAGCCTATTTCTTTGCTGTAAACCAGGAGCTGCCAATATTCCCAGTGCGCTATGTTACTGTCCACGCATCGAGACCATGGCGTGTTTGTCCTGCAGCCAGAGGAACCCGGAGGCCTTTTTCTCTTAGTAAGTCCTCTGAGTGTGTGTTGAAACATTTATCCAGGACCAATTCCTTTTAGAACCTTGGGGCCATGATTGAGGATAAGAGGAAGGGGAAGGTATTGGTTCCAAATTCCCTTCTCTTCCTTCAACTGGAGCAGCTCTACTTAAGAGCATTCTGTAGTGGGTTTCAGCTTCCCTGTAAGATTTTACTGATACAAAAGGGATTCCAGTGTTTAAAAAAATCATAGGAAACCATCAACATTGGAGTTTTCTTAATTGTATTTTTTCTCACGTTTCTCTTGTCTTGCCCCACGAGTACCAGTGTCAGGAACAATGCAGACATATCTCAAACATTACCCTGGGTGGAGAAGTCAGACACAAAGGACTACATACTCCATGATTTCATTCACATGAAGTTATAGAACAAACGTAACTAATTTATGGTGACAGAACTCGGAATACTGTTAGTCGGAGGGTAGGGGTGCCCAGGTATTGACTGGGAAGGGTCAGGAAGGCAAGTTTCTAGGGTGCTGGAAATGTTCTACATGTTGACCTGGGCAGTGATTGCATGGCAGTATACATACGTAAAAGTTCCTTGAGATGTACATTTAAGATTTGTGCACTTAGGGGTGCTTGGGTGGCTCGGTTGGTTGAGCCTCTGCCTTTGGCTCTGGTCATGATCCCAGGATCCTGGAATCAAGTCCTGGGCTCCTTGCTCAGCGGGGAGTCTGCTTCTCCCTCTGCCTGCTGCTCCCCCTGCTTGTGTGCTTCCTTGCTCTCTCTGACAATAAATGAATAAAATATTTTAAAAAAATAGATTCACACTCTTTACTATGTCTAAATTATAGTTAAGAAAGTCGTTGGGGCACCTGGGTGGCTCAGTTGGTTAAATGACTGCCTTTGGCTCAGGTCATGATCCCGGAGACCCAGGTATGAGCCCCACATTGGGCTCCCTGCTTGGCAGGAAACCTGCTTCTCCTTCTCTCACTCCCCCTGCTTGTGTTCCCTCTCTGGCTGTGTTTCTCTCTGTCAAATAAATAAATAAAATGTTAAAAAAAAAAAAAAGAAAGTCCTGACCAGGGCGCCTGGGTGGCTCAGTGGGTTAAAGCCTCTGCCTTCGGCTCAGGTCATGATCTCAGGGTCCTGGGATTGAGGCCCGTATCGGGCACTCTGCTGGGCAAGGAGCCTGCTTCCTCCTCTCTCTCTGCCTGCCTCTCTGCCTACTTGCGATCTTTCTCTCTGTCAAATAAATAAATAAAATCTTAAAAAAAAAAAAAAGAAAGTCCTGACCAGCGCAGAGCTGAAAACAGTTGCTTTGGCTGGGTAGGATCAAGTGCTATGAGTAGGCTGAACAGAATGAACATCCTTTTACAGAGGCAAAAGGAGTCAGGAGAGTTTCAAGAGAGCCTTGAGTTTAATCCAAATTTGGAGAATCCTACTGGGACCTATGTGTTGGTAACCCAGGCCAAACCGGAATCTGGTGAGTGGAATGGGAGGACCCACGGAGTCTGGAGATGCCTTATAGGGGATGGTGAGTCCTTCGAAGCCAGAAACCTAGCTCTAACCTCTGTCCTTGAAATGGCAGAGTCCTCATTTTTGTGTGCCAGCTCTGATGGGATGCTATGGAAACTTGCCAAGTGTACCCCTGAAGGAGAATGGGAGACAGGCAGCCTCTGGGAGAAAACAGAAATGCCTAAAACCCCAGCTCCAGAGACAGCCTCATCTGTGAATGGCAGCAGCACAGACAACTGGTCCCCACCCCCAGAGCTGACAACTCAGCAGCGTAGAAAGGTGAGTTTGAAGGATAGGTCACAAATAGAGGGGAGGAGACTCTCGGTCTGATAGGTGGATGCTTCCTCAATAGAGGAAGGCCCACTGAAAACTCACCACATCTCTTCTCCTTGCCCTCCAAGATTCACTCGGGCTCTGTCACAGCCCTCCATGTGCTGCCTGGGTTGCTCGTGACAGCTTCAAAGGACAGAGATGTTAAGCTGTGGGAGAGACCCAGTATGCAGCTGGTAAGTGTGTACATGTGCAAGGAGGGCTGAAGGGATGTCACAGGGAGCAGACTTGGGCAAAGAATGTACAAAAGGTCAAAATTCTGTTTTCTGTTCTCTTTGCTATCATGTGCAACTAACCTGTTTCTAAATAAAAGGCATCAATGTGAGAGAAAACCAAGTTAGTAAGGAGGCCGTAGGCTTGTAGCCCTCATCTCCCCATCTTTTGTTCCCCCTTGTAGCTGGGTCTGTTCCAGTGCGAAGCGGCCGTCAGCTGCCTGCAGCCATGGCTGGGCCCCGACTCTACCCTGAGGCTTGCGGTGGGAGACACACTGGGCAACGTATACTTTCTGTCCTGGGAGTGAAGGTGCACTAGAGATGCAAAGCTGGAAGATACCAGTGGCTACTTTCTTGATTAAATTCTTAAATTAAAGTGTGAGAAAATCTCAGGGCAGTCCTGCCTGTGTTCTGATGTGGATGCGGATCCAGAAGAATATGGATGTTCTCATGTTTCTTTTTTGATTTAACATCAGTCCTTACTAGAACTGCAAGAAAGAAAACCAGCTCTTTCATAGATATTCTTTGAAACCAAGCTTTAGAAATCTTCTGTCATTTGCTGGCCCTGAGATGCCATTCTGGCAGGGGAGGAATGAGTGATGTTGGCTGGCACTTAGTTTGAACACAGCACTGAAGATGTCTCACTTAGTCAAGAAAGAATAAGAGAAAGAGTAGTGAGTTGAAAGTGCCCCCCAGTCAGGGCATTTAGAGAGAACATTAGGTTTCTCCCGTAGAAGCAGCCTCTTATGTGCAGAACTGGCACCCGGATGAGAGGTGAGAAGCTGGGATGTTGAGTAGAACAAGACTCCTGGCTTTCATAGCCTCTGAGCAGCAACAGCCACTGGACTTGCACATTCTTGGAAGAAACCACAGAAGTGTAGCTCTCAAACTGAAGCTGACAAAGATTAAAATGAGAGGAATGATGGAACAATCCTACCCATGGATTCACCATGGACAGTGATCCTTCTAAGTTCTAAAACCTTATTTTCCTATTATATCTTATGGGAGAGGAAGTTCCCTGAGGTTCTTTTCAAGGGTTAGGGAAAGGTTAAAGGTGTCTTCTGTGACCAAGAATTCAAGGACTTACATATGATAAGCCAGGCTTACAAGATTTTGTCCTAAGTTGGTAGGGTTCTCTCAGAGAACTACCACTGTACTCTGATCTAGAAATGAGTTTTGAGGAATTGGGGAGTTAAGGGGTACTGAGTTTTGTTCTCACTTTGCCCTGATTCCAGGTTTTCATGGAAAAATCATCTGAGGGACTTTTACCTTATTTCTACCAGTGCCCCATGGTCTCCCTCAGCCAGATGAAGATACAAGAAATGCTATCAGCTGATGTTTTAATCATAGTTCATGCTTCTGTCTTTTCTCATTGTCTCAAGCAAGGGCTCTAAAAATACCTTCTAGACCACCATACCTCCACATACCTTGTGACCAGAATCCAAAATAAGGTTATTTGAAATTTATGATTTATAATACTACCCAGAAATGCTACAGAGAACCATGGCACGGCATTATCCTAAAAGTTGCTTGTTTCAGTCTTTTGCTTTTTGCTCCCCTGGGAGCATGGGCCAAGGATAGGAAGAAGCCCCAGACATCTGTCTTCCATGCTCTAAACATTCTACAAAAGCACCCCATCTAAGGCTGGAAGATGGGGTTGGAGAAAATTAAGAAAAGGCTAACTTGACTTTTGCTCAGTAGGCTCAGTTCTTATCTTGTAGGTGTACCGAAAGGTCATAGTATAATTGCTGAGTGACAATAAGAGACTTTAGGTAACAGTAAACATGTGCCCAACGGAGTTGAGGGGAAAATTAATTTAGGTAGTTTAAACATCTTCTGAGTTTGTTGTGTGTGGTTTCTTTTTTTTAAATTTAATTTGATTTTATCTATTTGACAAAGAGATAGAGCCAGAGAGCACAAACAGGGGGGAAAGGCAGAGGGAGAGGGAGAAGCAGGCTCTCTGCTGAGCAGGGAGCCCTATGTAGAGCTCAATCCCAGGACCCTGGGATCATGACCTGAGCTGGAGGAGGCAGACAGACGCTCAACCGACTAAGCCACCCAGGTGCCCCCAATTTTGATCATTATTTTTTTTACAGTTACTTTTTCCATACTCTGTTAGAAGCAAGTCACTAAGCCCAGCCCCCACTTAAGAGGAGGGAGACTAAACCTCCTGGGGGGAGGGTTACCAAAGAATTTAGGCTCCTGTTAAAATCACGACAGTAATCAGTAAATCTCGAGGTAGGTTTTTTTTCTTTCTTTCTTTCTTTTTTTTTTTTTTTTTAAGATTTTATTTATTTGACAGAGAGAGAGAGATCACAAGTAGGCAGAGAAGCAGGCAGGCAGAGAGGAGGAAGCAGGCTCCCTGCCCAGCAGGCCTCGATTCCAGGACCCTGCGATCATGACCTGAGCCCAAGGCAGAGGCTTTAACCCACTGAGCGACCCAGGCGCCTCAAAAGGGCATCCTGCTAGGTCTTTTAAGACTATGAAAGTTACCCTGTTTCACTAATTGTAGCATTCATCCATTGATCCTGACTATAGTAATTATTACTGTGGTTTTCCTTTATTTATAGAGAGATGGAGAGAGAGGGTGTGTGAGGGTGGGGAGATGACGGGGAAGAGGCACAGAGGGAGGAGAGAGAGAGTCCCAAGCAGGCTCCATGTTCTGTGCAGGGCTGGACACAGGGCTCAATCAGGCTCATGACCCTGAGATCCTGACCAGAGCTGAGATCAAGAGTCAGATGCTCAACTGACTGAGCCACCCAGGCACCCTGTTACTGTGGTTTTTCTAATGATTTTCTACTTTCCTAAGTCTTCTACATTAAGATCCTTCAGAAAGGACTTATCCCTTCCTCCCCATTT
The DNA here is from genome assembly GCA_004023965.1 of Spilogale gracilis. Classification (NCBI taxonomy): domain Eukaryota; kingdom Metazoa; phylum Chordata; class Mammalia; order Carnivora; family Mephitidae; genus Spilogale; species Spilogale gracilis. The sequence goes on from PITA01006219.1 coordinate 63,732, forward strand.
TCAAAGTGTATGGAGTCATTCATCTATTTCAATCTGTGGGTTTTTCATAGATTTCCTTTATTAGGTTGAAGAAGTTCCCTTCCATTCTTTGCTGACTGTTTATCATGAAAGGGTGCTGGATTTTCCTAAATGCCTCTTCTGCATTTAATAAGATAGTCATGTGACTTTTGTCCTCCACTGATGGACTTCTGGATGTTGAACCAACTTCACCTTCCTTTGATAAATCTCACTTTGTCATGGTGTATAATTTTTTTACATTACTAGTTTAGGTTTGATAGCATTTTATTGCACATCTGTATTCTTTTTTTTTTTTTTTAAGATTTTATTTATTTGACACAGAGAGAGATCACAAGTAGGCAGAAAAGCAGGCAGAGAAAGAGGGGGAAGCAGGCTCCTTGCTGAGCAGAGAGCCTGATGCGGGCCTTGATCCCAGGACCCTGAGATCATGACCTGAGCCGAGGGCAGAGGCTTTAACCCACTGAGCCACCTAGGTGCCCTGCATATCTGTATTGTTAAGGGACACTGGTCTATAGTTTTCTTTCCTGGTGATATCTTTATCTGTTTGTGGTTTCATATTACCTCACAGAATGAGCTGGGAAGTACTGTCTTCTACTTTTTGGAGAAGTGTGCAGTCTAGTTTTAACAGCAGCAGTGTTTCAATGGATATGTTTAACATTAGTTTCTTATCTAGGGACCTTTTGCATATAACAATGCTGCACTGACATCATCTATACAAACAAGTACATCTGTAGTTTTTAGATCAAAGGGCATGTATATTTTAAATTTTGATAGATATTGGTAATCTGGCCTCTAAAAAGTTACAGGCTACTATTTTCATTTAAATAACTGTCACTGGGTGCCTGAGTGGCTCAGTGGGTTAAAGCCTCTGCTTTTGGCGCAGGTCATGAACTCAGGGTCCTGGGATCGAGGCCCGCATTGGGCTCTGCTCGGCGGGGAGCCTGCTTCCTCCTCTCTCTGCCTGCCTCTCTGCCTCCTTGTTATCTCTCTCTCTGTCAAATAAATAAATAAAATCTTTTTAAAAAAAATAAATAACTGCCACTGTTATCTAAGGAAGTATGGTGTACATGTTTGTATGTGTGTGTGTGTCTATGTACGTGTATTTGTGTTGCATGTGTTTACAAATAATCAGGAAGTCTTTGGATCCGACCTGGACTTTGGTACTTTTTAGGTGGAGCAGGGCATGTCAAAACTCATTCTGTTTCTTTCCTTTCCTCCCTGAGATGTATTTAGGTTTAGTGACAAGTCCTCTAAGTACTTCCAGATTTTTGGACACCTGCTGAGTCCTAGGATAAGTGGTGGGAGACCTGGCCTGTGGTTGGTAAACAGGGGGGAAAAGGCAAGTTAGAAGATTTGAATGGGAGCAAGGAAACAATTCAATCCCTGTTGTCTCTACCCTTCTTGTAATAATACCCAATGAACTCCAGGTTGCAGAAAAATTGGCTTAAATAGGGAAAAGCATCAGTCTCCATTAGCATCTTTCAATGCACAGAGGCTATTCTGCTGTGAAGGAATAGGATTCGGAGTAACTTGCAGCTAGCTGTGGGATACATAGAGCAACGCAAGCTTCCTGTTCTGAAGATGAAGAAGTACAAACATGAGAAGAAATATGTGGTTGGAGAAACAGAGCCCAAAGAAGCCAGTGGTAGATTTGTGCTATTTTTATTACATAAAAGATCAGAAAATTCCAAAATACAACATTGCCTATTTTCTTTTCTTTTCTTTCTTTTTTTTTTTTTTAAGATTTTATTTATTTGACAGAGAGAAACACAGCCAGAGAGGGAACACAAGCAGGGGGAGTGAGAGAGGGAGAAGCAAGCTTCCTGCCGGAGCAGGGAGCCCGATGTGGGACTCGATCCCAGGTCTCCGGGATCATGACCCGAGCTGAAGGCAGTCGCTCAACCAATTGAGCCACCCAGGCGCCCCAACATTGCCTATTTTCTTGTTTGAAGATCAGACCTTATCCAGTTTATTTAATATTCACCACAGCTGTAGGAAATTAAACTGAACTTTTAGAAGGTATCGCATACGGACCTGGTTGGGGTTATAGACAACAAATTCATTGTAGTTGAGGGTATAACCCTCTGGATTCAGAACTCCTGTGTCACTTGCTGGTCCTAAGGGTACCATACTCCCATTCCTGCCAAATGAAAAAAAGTATGTCAATATCTGCCTCTGAGTCAGAAGTTGGAATATATAATAGAATCTTATCTGGCCAAAAGAAGTCTTCTGGCTTTATAGGCTCTGAGTACTTACAGGGTGATGAAGGAGGCAGGACTGGGAGCCATCTTGCCCAGTCCCTTGGTGCTATGTTTGCCCTGAAGTAATTTTTCTGCTTCAGGATTGGCCTCTAGTAGCTCATTACACTGACCTAAAGCAACCTGCAAAGCAAAAGATCTTTAAACACCCACATCCTACTGAGAACTGGATAATTCTAAGGCCAAACAGAAAATCCCATTGGTACTTTCTTCCCTTCCTCTTGTAGAGGAATGGAATGGAAATTGCCCTTGGCTCCCCTCTCAAGTTCTCCCAGATGAACCTCTTGGTTCTGCAGTCATACTTTTCTCTCTGGAAAAACAGGAACTAATAATAAACCAGAGATCATAAATATGTTCATCTCACCTCTGATAAAAGCAGCAGTCCGATATCCTTCAGCTGAGAAGCAAAGCAGTAATTGGCACTCTTAGAAGACATGTCAGCAAAGTAGATTCCTTTCCCAAACTGAAATATATAAACATGAAGGTCAGCTGCTTAATCCACTGCATTAGAAAGAAGGCCTGTACCCCTGACCTTGTGTTTCCGTGATCTTAAACACAATATAGACCCTTCTCTGTCTACCCTTGCAATTCTTTTCCACAGAAGCAGGTATATTGGTGAGTTCCTGCTTTCTTTTTTTTTTTCTAAAGATTTTATTTATTTATTTGACAGAAATACAGCTAGAGAGGGAACACAAGCAGGGGGAGTGAGAGAAGGAGAAGCAGGCTTCCTGCTGAGCAGGGAGCCTAATGTGGGGCTTGATCCTGGGTCTCCAGGATCATGACCTGAGCCGAAGGCAGTCGCTTAACCAACTGAGCCACCCAGGTGCCCTGAGTTTCTGCTTTCTGATGGAGTAGAAGGGATATCTTTAGAATTTAAGGAAAGAGGGACATAGTAAGAAATGTTACGGTGCGAAAAAAAAACAAAAAGAAATGTCAGGGTTATCTGTGAGCTGGCTTAATTCTTGGGAAGGGTACTATCGAATCCTAATCTAAGAAAAAAAAAGGGGGAAAAAACGACTAAGAAAATTGTATCCTTTACCCTTGCGCCTCCTTCCAGGATTCAATTTCTACTCACCATGTAACCTGTGATGGGAGCCTCAGGTGGGGCAATTCGAAGCCCATGGCTCAGGATTCCCACCCAGTTACTGAGCCTGGAACCATGCCACAGCAGCATCCTAGGGAACAGCCATTATTATTGTACTCTGTTACAATCCAGTAGAGATAGGCAATAAGCATAAAAAAGCCATATTCTGGAAATCCCATAACAGCACTTCCTGCAAGGGAATGTCGTCCCAAACCCAAAGCTAAACTGAGACCTGTTATGAAGGTCCTCTCTGAAAGCTTCTTTCTCTCCCTCCTTCTCCACTTCAAAAACATCCAGCAAGGTCATGGTATAGTCCCTGTGTGTGGGAGCATGAGTAGACTGCAGGTACTGAGAAATCATCTGTGAAAAGAAATGCAAGAAATGGCCGGTATGGACTCTACAAGAGCCCAGACTGAGCTGAAGAACCTCAGGGCTTTTGGAAGAACTGGCAGATTTTCTGCTCCCTAATAGCCTCACAAGACAGTGAGAAAGAGCTCTACCTTCCCCAATTCCTGGTAAATTGAAATTCTGCTCTATATAAATGTTTGCTCTTGGACAACCCTCTCAGGTCCCCTCCTTAGGGAGCTGTGTACTATCACTCAATAAAACCCTGCTTGCTTCTCACCAAAAAAAAAAAAAAAAGTTCTTAACCAGAAGTAGTCACAGAACAGTGAGGTTATAGAGATGGGTCTTAAAAGGTAGGAAAATAAATGATCATTTGTCTTACTTTGAACTCATAACTTTCATGGTCTAGAGGGCGCAAGGCACATTGTAGTTTTCTATAGTGTTGGTCCAATGGGTGTTCTGGGCTTTGCAGCTCTGTTTTCACCAGCTTAATGGCAATTTCAATGTCTCCCAAAGTCTGGCAAGATGAGATACAGGATTAATGTGTAGGGACTTGGAACCAGAGAGTAATACTTCTCAGTCCACACGTCTCACCTCTAGCAGTTGCACTTTGTCTGACAGTTCTTTCTCTGTCCGGATTAATGGAGGGGTACGGAGTCTAAGGACAGAGATATAATCCATAATCAGTCCTCTGATGGGTGACCAAGGGCCTATGACTAAAAGTTAACAGACTAAAGATAAAACAAACACACTGGATAGATTTTGATATCTGGGACTAGAAATGAAATTCTTTTTTTATGGGTTCCCTTAATATATTTCAGATGTAAAGCTTTGTAATTTGAAAGTGATCACTGCAAGTTTAGTTACTAAATCCCTCACTATAGAATTTGATCCTCTTCATTCATTTCACCCAACCCTGACCCTTTCCCTTTCCTGTTCTCTATATCTATGAATTTGTTTTGTGTTTTTAGAATCCACATGACCGAAGTCATATTTGTTTTTCTCTGTTGGCTTATTTTGCTTAGCGTAATACCATCAAGAACTATCCAACCATGTTGTTGCAAATCATAAGATTTCACCCTTTTTATGGCTGAGTATTATTCCTGTGTGTGTGTGTGTGTGTGTGTGTGTGTATACTAGTTCTTCTTTATCCATTCATCTATAATAAACACTTAGGTTGTTTCCATATCTTGGCTATTGTAAATGATGCTGCAGTGAACATAGGGATGCATATCTTTTTGAATTCCTGTTTTCATATTTTTCAGATAAATATCCAGAAGTGGAATGGTTAGGTCATATGGTAGTTCTATTCTTAATTCTTTGAGGAATCTCCATACTGTTTCCTACAGTGGCTGTGCTAATTTACAATTATACCAGTAGTATAATTTTTTTCCTCCACATCTTCTCCAACACTTGTTATTTGCTTTCGATAATTGCCAAATCTTGTTTTTTAAGTAAGATAAATCAACATCAGTAAGGAACAGAAGCAGACTTGCTGACCACTCAGGGTTATTTTTAGGTCATAGAGTGCCATAAAGCAATAAAAGGAATAAAAACAGAATAAGCACCAGAACATAGAATCAACAAAGATAAAATGTACTTTATATGCCTACTGTCATTTGAATAGGAAATAGGGAGTTTTAAGCCTGAGCTATTTTACTTGTTGGTTGGATATCTAGACCTATTTTCTCTTGGTAACTTCTACTCAGGAAATACGGTTATAGAAGCGCCTGGGTGGCTCAGTCATTAAGCATCCTCCTTTGGCTCAGGTCATGATCCTGGAGTCCCGGGATTTAGACCCGCATCAGGCATCCCACTCTGCAGGAAGCCTGCTTCTCCCTCTCTCACTCCCCCTGCTTGTGTTCCTTCTCTAGGTGTATTTCTCTATCAAGTAAATAAATACAATCTTTAAAACATATATATAGTTATAATCAGGGCAGGAGATGGCATCCCAACCTGTATAAGATACACAGGCTATCTATAAATCACTTTGGCTCTGTATCTATCCACGATCATTTCATTAGAAATGTGAGTAAAAAAATTATAGTTGTTGTTATGTAGATGAATATAGTTAGGTAGAAGACCAAAGAGAAGTAACCACACAGACCTTACCCAAAGTCATGTGGGATCCTGGTGTAGAATTCATTGCAAGCTTCCATGAGAGCTCGTCCATGCTGGCCAGCCCGAATACAGTCCTCAATCTTCTTAAGAGATTGGTAGCCTGCCTTGATTTGTGCCACTGTCAGCTTTCCTGGAGGCCCAGCCAGAGATCATCAGACCCCACAACTAGGGTCCTATCCTGAAAACTGTATTCATGTGCCTACCCGACAAGGACTCTTACCTTTCAACTCTCAAAACCTTCTCCTCCCCCACACTACCTCTCACCCCTGATCTTTTTTTTCATTCACAGTATCAGCAAGCTTTAAATCATGAAGGTGATGAAATATCCTATTAAAGGAACTAGGAAATACAAAGAAAGAATGTGGGATAGAATCTGAAATCCTACCAAGTGGGGCTTTCTTGGTGTTGTATTTCATTTCTACCATCATCTCTTCCATAGCCTGGACATTACAGATCAACTCTATCAGCTCCTGCACACGAAGATCTAGCTGTGATTCTGGTTTCAAAGGGGATTTAAGAGATTCCCCTTTTTCTTCCTCTTCACTCTACAATGGAAAAAAAAGAATTACAAAATCTGGAAGGATCTATTTAAGATCCCTGCAAGGGCTGGCTCTACAATATCCCTGGCAGGTGAACACCAATCAGCTTCTGCTTGAACACAGGCTCATTCCATTATTAACCTAGTTAGAGGACTTGATGTGATTCCACCTTCTACTCCTCCATGTGCCTCCCACAGTTAAACTCCTGAACAAGTCTAAAAGGCTCTCCTAATGTGTTGTTAAGTATGTAACGACAGCTGTTATGTCTCAGATATTCTCATCTTAAAAAGACTAAGACTTTTACATTTCTCAGATACTGTATATGACAGTTTTCAGCATCCTGATTCCAACTCAATTTGTTGAAATTAATTTTTTTAATGTGGTACATGACCAGAAAGGGAAGACAATTTTAAATGCTGTTTCATCAGTGTGACTATATATTACTCCTCTCTTGACCCATATATTAAACTTCTTTAAATAGGACCAAAATTAATGTATTAAATAACAGAGACTACAACGCATATTCTATCTTTAATCTACAGTCCCTTCAAGATTACAAAGATCTGTGAAAGTTACCCCTGAGGGAACTGTTACCTTTACTTAGGTGGGAAATAGCAAGACTCAAGATACCCTGATCTGGGACCTGATTTAAGCCATTCTGCTGGATTTCACCTTGGTTCAGAGGAAGCAGTTTTTTCCCCAAATGTATAGCCAGTTTACCTGAGTATTGGTGGTATAGTCCATTTCTAGCATGTCATATTTTCCAGGAACCTTCTGAAACTTCTCACGATCCTCCCAATTGTTTTTTGTTTTGTCAAGAAATCTGAGGGATCCACAATGATGAGAAAATCTTACAAATAAAGGTCTACTACTAGGAATGGGCTTATAATTGTTTCCTTAGAACACCTCCAACTACTTCTTTTTTTCCCCCAACTATTTATTAGAATTCTTATATCTGACTTCCCAAAAATCTAGATTCTAAATTATAACTCTGAATGCAGAAAAAAAAAAAAGCTCTGGAGTCAATGGGAATACAAAATGGGGAAAAAGGATTCTTGAGCTTCCCAAAGGCCTCAGAATACCACAAATCCTTTGAGATTTTAGACAACAGATCCCTTTTAATCCCTTTCTCTGAGAGATTCCCAGAGACCAGAAAGCTCTGCCTCCATATCATAGTAAAAGAATTTTTAAAACTCTAACTGAATATTCTCATCCCACCCACTTTTCCCAAATTTCCCTAATTGTTGGTCACATGCTAAATATATTAGATTCTTCATTTAGTCAATTTCAAGGTTCCAGGTGATGTAATCATGAACTTAAGGATGCAGTTTGGTATTCCAGTTGTAGACTGTCATAGAGGAAATACATTAACATTGAGGCCAAACAACACTTATTATAAAATTCCTAAAGAAGATACATCCAAGAAGAATGGTAATTTTTTGGTACTCATTCCTTAGCACTCACTTCTTCTGAAAGATCTCCTTGGCTTTGTTGAGGTCCCCTGAGCAAGCCACCAGGCTGTGCTGCCCCATTTTCCCAACTGCAAAGTAAATTCCACATGTAAAATGGTTTCCTGGCTCCTAATCCAAGAAGAGTTTTCTCAAGTAATAAGTCCGCTTGCTAAAGTCTCCCTGCTTAGCATCTGACAAATGGGCAGGAAGTGGAGAGGGAAAGGTGAATGGGCCCAGCAAACTGATCCTATTGCTATTAGCTACCTGCTAACTGCCACATTCCCTGAGCAGCATTAGCAGACCAACTGCAGGCACTTCCCAGCCTCAAAAGGCTGCTCTTAGGTTTTCCAATGGGAACTTCCTAGTGAAGACGCTTGCTATTCCCCATTTGCAAGCCCCTCCTAGGTTATCAAGCCTCCTTTCCACCAATTTAAACCCAGAGGATCTTCTGATCCCTCACTAAGCTGTTTCTGGCTTTCTGGATGACAAATAAGAAAACTTGTAAGAGTCATTACCTCGGCCCCATCTCATCCAAACGCTGAAGTGCCTCTGGGCATCATCTTCTAACAGCTGAATCAAATAGTACTTGTTGTTGTTGAACTGAAGATTTGTCTATGGTAAGAGAAATATAAATGTAAGAGAGAGGTTTACAAATGGAAGCTGTGTAAACTGATGTCTTCCTTGATCACAGGAACCAGTAACTGCTATAAGGAAAAGGCTACTATAAGGTTAATATCAAGAACTTAAGAACTAAAGATCTGGGGATTGGGACACTCTCATCAGTAATTATCAAGAAAAAAAATTCCCATACATAGAAGCTCCTCCCCTTACCTGATTTAGCATGACATCATAGATATCATTCCCTTCACAGTACACATGGGCCTAAAGATGGAAGAAAACACTGACATTAGCATAGTCTGTTCTAATGAGATCCTGTAATGTTCTAGATTTTCTTTCTTTTTTTCAAGATTTTATTTATTTATTTGACACAGAGAGAGAGAGATCACAAGTAGGTAGGCAGAGAGGAGGAAGCAAGGCTCCCTGCTGAGGAGAGAGCCCGATGCAGGCCTCGATCCCAGGACCCTGAGATCATGACCTGAGCCAAAAGTAGAGGCTTTAACCCACTGAGCCACCCAGGTGCCCCAGATTTTCTTGTCTCAAGAAAGAGACATTATCATTCTCCAGTACCACCAATATCTATCCTCCAGGGAAAGAACTGCAAAAACATGTTCTACACATAACCTGTTATTCCTATAATGAAAACATGTTGTTTTTGTAATTACAGAAAAAAACAAATGATTCTAACAGTTAAAGGAAGCTTGCTCCAGAGGAAGCCTTTTCTCTGTATTCTTCAAATCCTTTTCACATTTATCAGTAACTCATGCCATACCGGAGCACAGTTTCTCATGAGATCAAAGATGGTTCTTCCTTGATAATGGTATAATTGGCTACCTCAGAAAGAGACTGAGGTGCGAAAAGCTGATGACAACCCCAGAAGTTAAGAAACACCTTGCTTATTAACCCTGAACTCCAGCATCCCCATCTCTTAGCCTTGGAGAAAATTAATAAAATTAATCACTAGTAGCATTTGGGAGGACTCCTAGAATGAATACTAGCAATGTTCCGGACAGGAATCCCAGTAACAAAAGAACAACTGCTCTCTGAGAAATCGATGTGCAAAGGACTGTCTCACCTTTCCCACCTTGGCTGTGCACTCAGGGTCCACGGGAACTTTGCCCTTTAACAGCAAGGTCTTCACAGTCTCTGAGGGAAGAGAGGTAAGTTCCTTTTTTTTTTTTTTTTTTTTAAAGATTTTATTTATTTGACAGAGAGAAACACAGCCAGAGAGGGAACACAAGCGGAAGGAGTGAGAGCAGGCTTCCTGCCGAGCAGGGAGCCCGATGTGGGACTCGATCCCGGGTCTCCAGGATCATGACCTGAGCCAAAGGCAGTCACTTAACCAACTGAGCCACCCAGGTGCCCCAAGAGAGGTAAGTTCTATAGCTACTTGTATGGGAATCAAAAATAGCTATCATGTTATAACGAACTTTGCCCTTCCCAAGCAATCCTGATCTGTCCAGGTCTGAATCTGTCTAAATTACATGAAACTAAAGATTCTGAGAAAGGAGATTCGTATTGTGGTATGCCCAAAGAATAGAAAATTAATTATATCTTCAAGAAAGGAAGAAATAGGAGTTGGAAGAACAGGCATCCCTGTCTTCACCCCTCCCATAGACAATTCTGCTAGCCCATGTCCTTCCTGGCCTACCACTTGAACCTCACCTTGCTTGTCTTCTGTCCTGTCATTACTGGCCTCTCCTCCAGACATAGGCTCCTTTTTCATGCACTGCCTCTGGCATCTTCGAGTTTTCTTTGCAGGAGGAAGGTCTTCTATAGCTGCGTTGCCATTATGAACTCTTCCAGCTTCATCTAATACTACAGAGGCCATGGATATGAAAAATGAGCAAGGAACCAAAAGAAAGAATGAGTATCCACTGAATACAATCCTACTTTGAAAAAACATCATCTTTTTAAAGAAATGGTTCAAGATGGTTTTGTAAATTTACAAAGTAGTAACTGCCGTACCACCGTTCTTGGCAATAGTCTGAGAAATCACTTCCTAAATTGCTATTCTAACCAAAATGAAATAAAATAAAGAGAAAATAAGATGGAGACCCAGGGCATTTGTGAACTCATAGCATGAGGCCTGAGTGTCACAGACTGCTTATCTCTGTTTACTTGTGCCCCCAAACTTTCCCAATACCTATCTTCCAACCACCCAAGGTGTTAAGAGATAACGGTGAATAGAGCGCTCTGGAATCTGTCTCTAGTTTAGAGCCTAGCCCTGTCTCTTCCAGCTGCGGAACCTTGTAGAGGTTATTTCACCTATTTGCACCTCAGTTAGCCCGACTGTAAAATCCAGAGGATGACAACAATAGTAGTAGGATGGACCTACACATTTGTAGGATGAATGCATTTAAGAACATAACACAGAGTGTAATACTCATCAATTCTAAGACCTGAATTTTACTATCTTTGAAATTGGGATGCATCTTACAATGGATGACATATAAACAATGAATCATGTTTTAATTGGAAGCATTTTTTCTTTCTTAGTGACACAAAATAATGGTGCATCTTACAATAAATTTCTTTAAATTGGATGACATTAGGTATTTAAAATAGTGCGGGCACTGTGTTAGTTACTGCAGGGCCATAAGCCCTTATACACAGTTCTGTAACCCAAAAAGCTCTGAAAACCGAAATTTAAAAACTTTAGCACCTAAACTAGCTTGAGAGCCAAGGGAGGGTCAGGGGGCGGCTAGAGCAGAGGGCCCGGTACCCTTCAAACTACCCGCCCCCCAGCCTTCGTTCCCCTACAATGTGCACCGAACCTCGGGCCCTGCCGCTGCGCGTCCCCCGACGTCTGGCAGCCATGGAGCCTGAACTTTCCCGTCAGCAACCCTCTCCCAGGAATTGCCTGCCTGGAGTCACAGGGCGGGAACGTAGCGCGCGTGCGTGCGTCCTGAGAAGACGCGGAGGAGGGATCGAGGAAGCACTCCCCGCTATATTTGCATGTTGCTATGCATTGCGGGAAGTCACCGTAACTGAGAAATGCCATTAGGTATGGGAGCCTTATAAATGCTCTTTGAGACCACCTTTTTGCGTAGGGCGGAGGGAAGCTCATCGGTGGGGCCACGCGCTGAGTGCTTTGTGTCACTCTACCCCATGTCCCCTGGGAAGGTCTGAGACTAGGGCCATCCAGCGGCCCTAACAGGGTCCTCCCTGATTTCGGGGAGGTGAGTTCCCAGAGAACGGGGCTCCGTGCGAGGGCAGACTGGGCAGGAGATGCCATGGGACCCACCCCTTGGGGAGGGGCCTGGCGGATGCCTCCTTAGCCGGAGCTTGGAACAGACTCACGGCCGGCGGAGTGAGTTCAATGGCTGAGGTGAGGTACCCGGCCTGGGGCCTCATAACCCAATTCAGACTACTCTCCCCCGCCCTCTTTTGCAGAAAAGCTGAGTTGTAAGAATGGTAGTAGCGAGAGCGTGGGAAGTTGATTTTGCGAAGCTGCAGAGCCCACGGAAGGGAGAATTCTAATAATCTTGGACAGAAACCCGGTCGTCTGGTTTTTAGAAAGGTACGTGGTGTAGCGGGGCCGTGACAGCGCACTTAAGCAGACGTCTCAATCTGAGTGTCCGCATTTGGACCTTGAGGGAAGAAGGAACGGGTTTCTTAAGACAAAAGTCACTCAGTGTAAGAGAAAATGTTGATAAATTTGATTTCTTAAAATTAAAGTTTTGTTCATCAAAACACATAAAACTTAGAAAGAAAACAAAATTCTTATTGTTTGGATGTGGTTTGGTTGTGAATATAAAAAAATCCAGAAGACACTACAAGATAAAAATTTTAACTTATTAGGGAAGTTTAACAAGGATGATATAAGAATAAATTGCATCTTTATAAGAGCTTCAAACAATTAGAAATAGAACTTTTAAGAAATGATAACAATATAATATCAGAGTCTATCAAATACTTAGAAATAAATCTGACAAAATATAGGTGCTCAGCAAATGTTTGCTGGATTGGATTGGTTAATCTCTTTTTGTTAAAATTTGTTAAAAATACCAGAGTTTTGTTTACTAGTGCTTTAACATGTATAACGTCATTTAATCTTCAAGCTGATAATACCTAGAATTTATTTGGTAATTGCTATGAGCTTTACAAACATTATTTAATTCTCACAACAACTCTATAGGGTAAGCATTATTATTGTTCCCATTTAATGGGTAAGGAAGCTGAGCTTTAGAAAAATTTAAGTAATTTATTCAAGCTCACATAGTATATTAGTTTACTAGGGCTGCCATAACTATCAGAGTGGGTGGCTCAAACAACAAATTTATTTTCTCAATTTTGGAAGCTAGAAATCCAAGACAAGGGTGTCTACAATGTAGTCTTCTCCATTTTTATAATTTTAATTTTTAATTAAAAAATATTTATGTATTTATTATCTGAGAGAGGAACCATCACAAGCAGGGGGAGTGACAGAGGGAGAAGGAGGCTCCTTGCTGACCAGGGCTTCTGGTCAGACATGGACTATCCTCCAGGACCCTGGGATCCTGACCTGAGCTGAAGTCGGAGGCTTAATGGGTTGACCACCCAGGCCTTCCTAGGTTTCTCCTAAGGCCTATCTCCTTGGATTGCAGATGGCTGTCTTCTTATCTGTCTTCCATGCATTGTCTGCACTCTGTGTTTGTTTTTGTTCTAATCTTGTCTTTTAAGGACACATGATATTGGATGAAGGCCCACTCATATCACCTATTTTTTTTTAAAGATTTTATTTATTTACCTGACACAGAGAAACACAGCTAGAGAGGGAACATAAGCAGGGAGGGGTGAGAGAGGGAGAAGCAGGCTTCCTGCCCAGCAGGGAGCCCAATGTGGGGCTCCATCCGGGGTCTCTGGAATCATGACCTGAGTGGAAAGGCAGTCGTTCAACCAACTGAGCCACCCAGGCACCTCTCATATTACCTATTTTACCTTAATTCTTTAAAGGCCCTACTTCCAAATATGGTCACATTTTGAACTCCTGAGGGGTTAAAACACATACGGTTTTTTGGGGGAGGGATACACAAGCCAGTCCATGACACACAGTTCACAAAAGGCAGGACAGATTTAGGTAATTCCAAAATTTGTTTTATCTACGAAGCTATTGTATTCGTCAAGTTTCTTGGTAGTAATTATCATCCCACCCATATTTTTTTTTTTTAATTTTATTTATTTGACAGTGAGAAACACAGCCAGAGAGGGAACACAAGCAAGGGGAGTGAGAGAGGGAGAAGCAGGCTTCCCGCCAAGCAGGAAGCCCTGATGTGGGACTCAATCCTGGGTCTCCAGGGTCATGACCTGAGCCGAAGGCAGTCGCTTAACCAACTGAGCCACCCAGGCGTCCCACCCATATTTTTTAAAGTGTCTTTTCTTCTCTTTATTGTTTTTTTTATGGTAGTCAGACTGAGAATTACTGAAATACATTTTAAAGATAGAACTTTCTATGGTCAGATACAAAGTAAACATAATTAAAACAGTTTTAAAACATACCATCAATAACCAGAAGAAACTATTTAACAAAGGTATGGTTAATGATAATTTTCTTAGGTCTTAAGCAAAGCAAGAAAACAGGAGAATAACTTATTGACTATATATTCTTAAAAAAGAAAATGAGCAGTGCCTGGGTGGTTCAGTTGGTTAAGCATCTGTCTTCTACTCAAGTCATAATCCCGGGGTCCTGGGATCACCAGCATGGAGCTCCCTGCTAAGCAGGAGGCCTGCTTCTCCCTCTGCCTCTCCACCTGCTCCTTCTTTCTCTCTCTTTCAAATGGGTGAAGTCTTTAAAAAGGAAGGAAGGAAGGAAGGAAGGAAGGAAGGAAGGAAGGAAGGAAGGAAGGAAGAAAACGAAAGATTTTTAGCGAATGTCCAATGAAAAGCTACAAAGTATTTAAAAGTTGAATTCAATATACTTAACATGTAAAGGACTATCTCAAAGTCATAAGAGAAACCAAATCTTCTGTAGATAACTAGACAAAAAATACGAATAAACTGCAAATATAAGCAAGGACAGGGAAAAATTGTTCAGGTTCACATAGTATAGCAATGCAAAATATGAGTGTATTCTACAGAATAACTGGCCTGCTCTCTTCAATAAGTTTATTCTTATAAGAAAACAATAATAGAGGCACCTGCGTGGGTGGCTCAGCATCTACCTTTGGCTCAGGTCATGATCCTGGAGGATCAAGCCTGGTGTCGGGCTCCCTGCTCACCGGAAGCCTGCTTCTTCCTCTTTTCCCTGCTTGTGTTCCCTCTCTAGCTGTGTTTTTCTATGTCAAATAAATAAAAATCTCTTAAAAAAAGAAAACAATAATAATAGCAGGGATTGACACTATTCTAGATTAAAAGAGACTTTCGAGGCCTAACAGCCAAATGCAGTGTTTGGTATTTGGATGCTGTTTTAAACAAGCCAGGAACAAAAATCCTTTTGGGAGCAGGAGCATATATAGATAGATATGAACTGAGTATTAGAAGTTTAGGGGATTATTTATTAGATATGGCCATGGTATAATATAACTGTCCCTCAGAACAATGTATTACTTATAATAGAACTCATGAGAAATTGTACTAATCATGTAAGCATGCTTAAATATTAGCATTAAAAGAAACATGTACCAGTACCAGGCCTCTGGGGGAGAGGATGATTTACGTTTTTGGTAAGCTGAGCAGTGGGAACGCCTGGCCCGGTCAGGGTGGACCACTGCCTGCTTCAATTTTTCGTTATCCCCCCTGCCTCGGGGACAGCCTGTGGTTAATCAAGATAATCCCTTTAAATGTGTTCGCTCAACTATAAATTCTATACTGCTTGACCAGGGCACATTTTGCTTTTCTTCTTGTTTGTCTTTGAGACTTAAAATCAGTGTATAACTCACATTCCTTCTTGTTTATTTATTAGGCATATGGTGAGTGTATCACCTTCTTCAGTGACTTTGTTGACTATTACCTACTACTGAAGAGTAGTTCCAGGTGACCTTTCAGTGGACCATGGCTTCTTTTCTCTTGCAGCTGACTTATTACTGTACATCATTCTTCTCCTGTGCGCCGTCGGGTCGGGAAGCGGCAGGTGGTGCTCGATCAGGGACCTGAACCCAAACCCGAGGAGAAGCCCCAACCTATGTGTCTGCAGGGCCATGCCTTTTTCGTGCTGGTGAGTTGTGGGTACTTATACAGGGTATGGGTAACATAAAGGGCACAAACCAATATCATCCTTACATATGCTTACTGAGACAGCTCCTAAAGGCAGGAGGAGCAAAGGTCAGCAAGGGCCAACTTTTGGAGCTTTTAAAGGTAATTAAAGAACATTGCTCCTGGTTCCCTTTGTTAGGGACGTTAGACTTACAGACTTAGGAGAAAGTAGGTCATGAGTTAAAACTTTTGCGTGCTAAAGGAAAACCAATTCCGATTACTCTATGGCCCACTTGGACTCTCTTTGCTCCGTTCAGGAACCTTTACAAATCCCGGATTTGGAGAGCGATAATGAGTGTTCAGGAGAATCTAAGAAAGAGGGACCTGAACACGCCATCCCAGAGGGAAAAGAAATTACTAAAATCATCGTAAAGTAATATCTAAAGGAGGAATCTCCTCCCTCACCTCCTCTAATAACTGAACAAAAGGAGGGCAAGTGACACCACTGCCATCAGCTCCGCCATCCTGTGAGAAGGCGCCATTTAGCGAAAAGGATGAAAAATCTATGCTATCAGCCCTTCAGAAAGCACTGAAGCAAAGCAGGCAGCGGATCTAGACGCCTTAATTTTATTTTTTAATTTTCCAGTCACTGTTAGAGAACATGTTGATAAAGTCCGGTGTCGACTGCCTCTCCAAAGAGGAACCGAGGACGCTCAGGATAGTTTATTTCCTCAGCGAGGTTTATTTCCAGCTAGCTGGGGTCTGGGTTTATTTCCAGCTAGCTGGGGTCCAAGTATCTGCCCAGGGCAATGGGTTTCAACAAAGACCCAGAATGCAAGGGTCTAGGGATTTAGAATGCTAGGGTCTAGGGATTTAGAATGCAAGGGTCTAGGGATTTATATGCATTTCAAATAGCAAGCATGAGTCACACAGTTCACAGGTCAAGGGCCCATTCTTAGTTTGCATCTAAATACCTCCCCGGGACCCTCCCTGGATTGGAGATTAAGGGGTTTAACTGGTTGGTTCTCTCCCCCAACCTGGGTCGCCTTTGTTTTCCAGGGCCATTTATCCATAGCACCTGGAGCTGTTTTTATGAGTAAGCAGGATGGCGGCTTGGATTCCAAAACTGGACCTTACAGTGTAGCACTAGGACATGATCTAATAATCCTAATGGTATCTATGAGCCATACATGAGCCATTTCCTTTCACATTACTGAAGGAGTTAAAAGTAGTGCAAAACTATGGAGTTAATTCTCCATTTACAACGGGAATCATTCAAGGCATTGCAGAAGGCAATCAACTTATTCCGATTGATTGGTTATTACTAGCAAAAACAGTCCTTCAAGTGAGTTTTTGCAATTTAAAACATCGTGACAAAATCATGCCGAAACAGCAGCTCCCATAACAGAGCTACTAATGTTCCTGTTTTATGGAGCTCATGGGCGTCAGGCCATGACCCAGATGTAAGATCAGGTACAAGTGAATGATCAAGGTATTGAGCAGCTCTGGCGTTGTTGTTTGAGAGCATGGGAGAGAATAGAATCCCTAAGACAGAATTGCTCTTTTCAAAAGGTGGTACAGGGTCCAAAGGAACCCTATACTGATTTTATGGCAAGATTACAAGAAGCTATTAAAAGACAGGTAAATAATCTCGAAGCTGCTGATATTATTCTAAAAGCTGTTGGCATATGAAAATGCCAGCATGGATTGTAAGAAATTGATTGTACCCTTTAAAGGCAAGGGAACACTGACAGATAATATTAAGCTATGCCAAAGAGTAGGAACAGAAACCTATAAAGCTGATTTGTTAGCTCAAGCAATGGCTGCTCTGACTACAGGGAAATTTAAAGGACAGTGTTTTAACCGTGGGCAGACAGGGCATACTAAAGCTCAATGTAAGCAAAAAGGGAAAATCCCTCCTCGAAATGCAAGAAATAAGTCACCAGGTCTCTGTCCCAAATGTGAAAAAGGAAACCAGTGGGCAAATCAGTGTCATTCCAGATTTCACAAGGATGGATGGATCTCCCCTTCAGGGCAACTTGTTTTGGGGCAAACCCTCAGCCTAGAAAAACAAGGCGACTAGCTCTCCGCTGATGCCCGATTTTTAAATGGCCGTACTATTTTAGATTGATTACATGCTACGCCTGATAACACTGGATTAGATATCCCCATTCCCAAAGATCATCTCTTAATGCCTGTCAAACTTCCCACCAAAATTCCAACTAATATTTTTGGCCCTTTACCAAAGGGAACCGCTCGGTTACTTTTGGGAAGATCTAGCCTACTACAAAGGGAATACTAGGTCACATGGACGTCATTGATTCAGATTATACCGATGAAATTTCAATGATTTTTAACTACTGTGGCTCCACACCGTTTTCAAAAAGGAGACTGCATTGTCCCACTGCTACTTTTATCCTATTCCCAGGGTCAGTCTAAGAACAAGCAAAGAAGTTCTGATGGGTATAAGGAGCACTGAAAAAACCAGGGCATATTTGACTGAGAAAATTTGTCAGGATAAACCGATTTGTCATGTTAAAGGAAAAGAATCTTCAGTTCTAATTGATACCAGAAATGATGTCTCTATCATAAGCTCATTGCATTGACCTAAAAAATGGCCTTATAATTCGGCTTTTATTACTATCACAGGATTAGGACAGGCTAGCAATGTGCATCAGAGCTCTAATATTCTTTTCTGTGAAGGACCTGAAGGTCAGAAGGGCTATCTGCAGCCATATATTGTTAGGTTTGCCTATTAACCTTTGGGGTGAGATTTACTAAGTCAATAGGGAACCTCTCTGGTTACACCCTCCCCTAAGGAGAATTCCCAGATTTTTCACTGAGGGCCACTGCTCCTGAACCCATTAAATTAAATTGGAAGAGTGACAAACCTATTTGGGTGGAACAGTGGTTCTCTTAACACAAGAGAATTTATACTTTATAAGCTCTAGTTGAGGAACAGATAAGGGCATATTGAAGAATCTCACAGTCCTTGGAATTCTCCTGGCTTTGTTATTAAGAAAAAAATCAGGAAAATGGAGATTTTAACAGATCTGTGTATGGTTAACTCTGTTATCCAACCCATGGGGTCTCTCTGACCTGGATTGCCTTCATGTAATCTAGTTCCACATGAAGGGCCAATAATTATCATAGATTTACAGGATTGCTTCTATACTACAGCACATGCTTAGGAAGATTATCCCCATTTTGCTTTCACAATTCCCAGTGTCAATTTAAAGGAACCTGTCAAAAAATACTAATGAAAAGTTTTACCATAAGGGATGTTAATGTCCCCATTATCTGTCAGAAATATGTGGCAAAAGTTATACAGCCAGTTAGAGATAAATTCCCACAAATTTATCTTATCGATTATATGGATGATACATTATGTGCTGCCCCTGACAATGTCAGTTGTAGGATGCATTTAATATGCTTCAATTACAATTTGAAAAACACAAATTAATTATAGTTCTGGAAAAAATACAAACCACCTCACCTTTCTCATATTTGGGGTTCATTATGGGTAGGACCTTGAGCCACAAAAAGTTCAAATCTGTAGAGATAAAATTACCACCTTAAATGATTAAAAAAATTATTGGGAGACATTAATTGGATAAGACCTAAAATTGGAATTCCCACTTACGCTTTGCAGCATCTGTTTGCCTCTCTGATAGAAGATCTAAGTTAAACAGTCCTAGGATCCTATGAAAAGAGACCATAAAGGAATTACAATTCATTGAAAACCAAATTCAATCAATGCAGATGGATAGAGTCCAACCTAGAATACTCTTAGATCTTCTTATTTTTCATACCCCACATACACCCACTGGACTAATTACAGAATGAACTTAGGAAGAACTAATCATAGAATGGACTTTTCTTCCAAATAATACTGTTAAAACACTGATACTACTTGTGTAGACCATATTGACAGCATTATTCAATTAGGAAGAAAAAGAACTCAGCAAACACAGGGATATGATCCTACGGTTATTCTACCTCTAAAAAAGACACAAATTGAAACAGCATTCCAGAAAAATTTAAACTGGCAAATTGCCCTTAGTGACTTTACACTGCCCCTCAATATGTAGTAATTCTTTTTTAAAATGTACTGCTGTTGTCCTTCCTAAGATTACCTCTAAAAACCCAGTAACAGACACCCCCATTTACTTTTATGATGACTCTGTTAACGGTAAAGCCTGTTACTGTGGTCCTACCTCAACATCATATCTACTACAGGTCTTTCAGCGCAGAAATCAGAATTAAAATGGCAGTTATTACATTATTTCAAGATGTTTTTCTGTATTTCATCTGTTACCTGATTATTTATGTATAGTGTATGTTTTTTTAAAAAATATTTATTTGAGAGAAAGAGAGTGAGAGAGAGAGCATGAGAGGGGAGAAGGTCAGAGGGAGAAGCAGAGTCCACGCGGAGCTGGGAGCCCGATGTGGGACTCGATCCCCAGGACTCCAGGATCATGACCTGAGCTAAAGGCAGCGGCTTAACCAGCTGAGCCACTCAGGAGCCCCTGTACAGTGTTTGTTTTACAACATATTGAAACTGTTGCTATTTTTACACCTGATGTCTCCCTCCATTCATTATTTCATCATTTACAATCCTTCATCTTTCAGTGTTCTGCTTCTTTCTATGCTACACACATCTGAAGTCATACCGGCCTTCCTGGCCCATTAACCAAAGGTAATGAAATAGCTGTCTCTCTCGTTTCCTCAGCTTTTCAGGGAGCATCTGATTTTCACTCTTACACATACTAATCAAAAAGGACTTCCACACAAATTCCTTATCACTAAGGAATAAGCAAATTCTCTTGTTCAGTTCCATCCTCTTGTGCTGCCACCAATGTGCCTACACAGCCCGTGGGCGTCAACCTACGAGGCATAACTGCAAATAAAATAAGGCAAATGGATGTTACTCACATCCCTTCACTTGGGAAACAGTCTTTTTTATGTTATTACAGGTACACATTGTCGCTTTATATGGGTTACAGCCCAAACAGGAGAAACTGCTGCACATTTATTAGACATCTCCATTCCACTTTCGCAGTCATGGAAATGCCTAAAGCTATTAAAACTGATAATGCACCTGCTTGTATTTCAAGTAAGCTACAATTCTTCTTTAATTTATGGAATATTAAATACTCTACTGGCATCCCATAGGACCCCCCTCAAGTACAAGGAATTGTAGAGCAGGCTAATCAAATATTAAAATTACAGCTTAACAAAAAGAGGGACTATAAGGTTCTCAAGAAATACTAGCACAACGTCCATTTACTCTTAATTTTTGGAATCATGATGATAAAAACACTGCAGCAGTAGAAAGACATTCAACTATACAAAAACAAGACAATATATCCTCTGATGTGGTGCAAAAATATCACTTCTAATTAATGGCTCCCTCGTAGTTTAGTTACCTGGGGAAAAGGATATGCATGTGTATTACTCAATGAGGGCATCGAGCCTGTATGGATACCCTCCCATTTCATAAAAGTTCATCATGAACAAGAGGACAAGATTTGGATTCAAATGGTCTCACCCACAAATCGTTAGCTTCGAGGGTCTCACATTGAAGAGCACCCAAATTATCTTCCCCGGGATGGACAGAGAGAAGATTCCGACTTGGGGCTGAATAAAGAAGCTGACCAAGAAAGCAGAAGTAGTTTTGGAGAATGAACAGCGTCCTTTCACTCCTAACAACATGGTGGTAACTATGATGGCCCTCATGATGGTAGCTGTAAGTCTTCCGGGATGTTATGCACAAATAGATAACTTCACTTATTGGGCTTATATACCCAGTCCTCCCCTGCTCTGTCCAGTAGAGTGGAGAGAAAATATAATACCAATTTATTTGAATGCCTCAAAATGGACACCAGGAATATTGGATCCCAGATGGCCATTACTGCCTCAAGAGGAGGGCACAAACTAAATTAACCTTACCTTGGGATATCAAAATAGACCAGTATGTATTAGCACTCATTCCAGTTGCCGGCCGTTTCCCTGATGATCAAAAGATGGTTGGTGCCTTCTCCTATAATAATAGTCTGATTAGAAGTTCAGTTACGTTTACTCTGTACTAAGGATTCCAAGCAAAGGAATATCTGGATCCTAGCTATAGCACAGCCTCACCCCCCCATTCCAAAATGCAAAATGACACAGATGTGGTCTGATGAGGGAATTAGCCCCTTATGGGAGGATTGTTGAGCTTCTTAGCCCAGCGTTATTAATGATTCCTATGGAATTGTTTGAGACTGGTCCCCTAAAGTATGGCAGTCACCAATTGCACTAGGAGACCCTGCTTCTTTCATTGGAATTTAAAATGGCAAGTTTTTAATCACCTCACCCTGCCACAAACCTCCATTTGGGGAGATGCGCCTCTGATCTGGCATGGGCGAGGACTTTTTGGTGCCCTCTCCTTTTGGTGATATTATCATAAAAGACAAATTATGGAAGGTCACCACTGCTTTAAATCACCTTAGAGTTTGGAATGGCTCTTACATTTATCAGTCTGATGGCTATGCATTCACCTTTTTTCTGGTGAGAGAGGAATAAGTAAGAGCATGTGTTAGAAATCCCTATGTTTTTGTTAACAAAAGAGAAACTGTCTCAGATGTAAAATGTTCACCTGTATGAATGAGAATGTTTATACAGAAAATTCCATTATTCTTCTAGCTAGAAGAAGAATAGGCATTTGGTTACCAGTGAAACACCATTATGTTTGGGAAAGCTCCCCAGATACGCACGTACTTTAAACAGTTTTGAAGGACTGGGTCCATGGAACAAAAAGATTTCTTGGGCTTCTTATAGCAGCTGTTCTAGGAATTAATAGCCGTCACTGCTCTGGCTACCACTGCTGGAATAGCCTCACTTCAGGCTGTACGAACTGCACAATCTGTGCAAAAGTGGCGTGAGAATTCTAGCAGAGCTTGGAATCAACAATCAGATCCAAAATTCGATGAAAGAATCTCTGATTTAGAATCAGCCATGATATATGTCAGAGATGATCTGCAAAATACAAAGCTCAGTCTTCATCTTTTATGTGATTGGAATGTTTCTTCCTTCTGCGTTACCCTCTGCATAGGCCTATAGTGAGTCAGAGAGATCATAGGATAAGATTCACCATTAAATTACCAATCATTATGGCAATAATTTAAATATTAAACAGCTTCAAGATAGCTATTAGAGGCATTACTCACTCATCATCACAATTAGTACCAAGAGTGAGTTTTGCACAAAGGATCAGTATGTTCTGTCTGAAGTAAACTCTTTTACTTAGATCAAACAAACTGGTCTTGGTATTATAGGTAGAATGATCATTCTTTTTATTGCTTCAATATTTTTATGCTTAGTCTTCAGATGCACAAGAAAATCCTTCCATGGTCTGATGGATCCAGAAGTTGCAAAATCGACTTTCCTACTTCTGCACAAACAAAAAGGGGGAAACGTAACTGTCCTTCAGAACAATGTATTACTTAAAATATAACTCATGAAAAATTATACTAGTCATGCAAGCATGCTCAAATAATAGCATTAAGAAAAACATGTACTAGTAGCAGGCCTCTGGGGGAGAGGATGATTTACTTCTTGGAAGCCGAGCTGGAAATGCCTGGCTGGCTGAGGGTAGAAGCTCCCTGTTTCATTTTTTCATTATCTTCCCTGCCTGGGGGGTAGCCTCCGGTTAATCAAAATAATCCCTTTAAATGTGCTTGCTCATCTATAAATCCTTTATCCCTTGACCAAACTACCCTGTTCCTCTTCCTGTTTATCTTTAAGACTTGAATCAATGTATAACCCACCTTCCTCCCTGTTTACCCGCTAGGTTGTCATTTACCTGCTAGGTATAAGGTTAATGTATAACCTTCAGCTCCTTTGTTAACTGTTATCTTGTATGTAATAAATATGGGGCTGAGGAGTGGTTGGGGTGACAATCCTTTCAGCTGTTGACCCTTGCTTCCGGTCTCTTGTAGTTGACTTGTTCCTCATTCTTCTCCCGTGGGCTGTCAGGAAGAGCATTTATATACATTTTTTATCATGCCATAATAACAGGGAACATAGATTAATCAAGCTAAATGTAAAATGAACATAATTTCTGGAAAAGTCTATATATTTAAAAAAGTACAGTGTATGAAAAATAGATTTATGATGCCCAAGAATAAATAAATAGGCCTTTAGAAATAGAAAGGGACTCTTTCTAATGACCAATTTTGGTTTGTATCAGCGGACTGAGCAGCTAGCTTCAGTGCCGTGATAAGAATTGTTTAGTTCATACATAAAATCTTGCAAACCTCAAATGGCTGAAACAATCTAGAAATAGATATGATTTTATTTATTTTGGTTCCAAGAAGGTATAGAAATATCTAAAAAATGTCTAACATCCTAGAATATATTAGATATATGGGGAGAGACAGGAGCAGAAGATGAAAAGGGGGAAGAAAAAGGGAAAAGAAGAGATAAAACATTTTAATAACTCGGGGCACCTGGATGGAACAGTTTGGTTAAGCACCTGACTCATGGTTTTGGCTCAGATCTTGGTTGACCTCATTCAGAGTGGTGGGATCAAGCCTGGTGTGGG